>WBMZ01005550.1:0-148280 GCA_013400975.1 Atrichornis clamosus
GCTCTTGTGAGACCCCATCTGGACCACTGTGCCCAGACCTGGAGTCCCCAACTTAAGAGGGACATGGAACTTTTGGAGCAAATCCAAATAAGGGCCATGAAATTGATAAGAGGACTGGAGCACCTTCCCTATTAAAGACAGTCTGAGAAAGTTGTGACTGTTCAGTCTGAAGTAGAGAAGGTTGTGTGTGGATCTCATAACAACCTCCCAGTATCTGAAGGGGCCTACACAGACTCCTCATGAGGAAGTGTAGTGACAGGTCAGGGAGTAATGGGTACAAATTCAAAGAGGGGAAACTTAGTTTAGATATTAGGAAGAATTTTTTTGTTGTGTCAGGGAGATTGTATATGCCCCAATCCTGGCAGTGTTCAAGGCAAGGTTGGATAAGGTTTTGAGCTAGTTGGTCTGGTGGGAGGTGTCCTTGCCCATGGCAGGGGAGGTTGGACTAGATGATCTTTAAGGTCCATTCCAACCCCTTGACATTCTATATTTCTATGATTCTTGACATTCTATGTTTCTAAGATTCTACATATTTATTCTCTTTTTCCTAGTTCAGTCCTCCATCATAAGACTCCCTTTCAGAGACACACCATTTACCCCTTCAATTTCTTCCTTTCTGTTCTGTCACATACCTTTCTACTCATCTGACTTTAGATTCTGACACCTGTTTCATGCCACAAGTCCTTACTTTCCCTCTACCAGGATTCATATTTGCTAATTGTCCTATTTCTTTCCCTTCCAGTAACGGTACACTTTTGAAAGTGGCTTCAGTGCCAGCTAACACTGATTCTGTGTCCTCTTCCTTATTATGCACTTACTTTTTCCCATGTTCCCTCATGCTTCTCTACTTTTAAATTTAATATGGGGTTTATGAAATCACCAACACGTCTTAGCACTTTCTTAATGTTTTCTGCTGAGAACAAGAATCATAGTTTGTTTTTACAAAATTTGGCAATAATTATCAATGTTTAAAAATTGACCACTTGCCTCCTTTTAACAGCCTTTTCTAAATGTCCATGTCACTTTCCAGTTGCAAAATAAAGAGAAAGAACAACAGCTCTAATACACCAAATCAGTCTTCACTTACAATTTTAGATAAAT
The DNA here is from genome assembly GCA_013400975.1 of Atrichornis clamosus. Classification (NCBI taxonomy): domain Eukaryota; kingdom Metazoa; phylum Chordata; class Aves; order Passeriformes; family Menuridae; genus Atrichornis; species Atrichornis clamosus. The sequence continues at coordinate 1,102 of WBMZ01005550.1, forward strand.
TCACTGAACAAGTTTATTTGCAACTTCTTCCAGTTATTTGAGAAATTTACTGCAATAAGCAAGTACTGTCTGTCCTCTGCATCTATTAGCATAAATGCTTCTTACAAAGCTCTCCACTCTTTTGGAATAGTAGGCAAAAAGCAGTGCATTCTGTCTCTGCTATTGGCAGTGCCTTTGCCACATAAATTCATTGTTTATCCTCCTCTCACAAAAAGAATATGTCTTTTTTTTTGTACAGTTACTTACATGGGAAATGGCAAGTGCCTAGTTTGTCCTATTCAATATGCAGAAGGATGGGCAATGTACATGATTCAACACAGCACTGTTTGACGGCCCACAGGAGTGAAACCTTGCCTTGTGCAGATAAGATTAGAATAAAGATCAGAATAAAGTATGCAGAAGTCAATCTGATTACAATTTACAAATAAAAATTAATCAGAACAGAAAACAGGAGTGGAAGATATAGCCAGATTATAGGTATATGAATTTCATCCTCAAAAGTAAAATGTCATTTTGGCATTCAGTTCAGTCATGAAGCCCACCAGGCATTTCTTTTTAAAACGGGCCTTAGCTCTTCTCTAGTCAAAGGCTGTTATTCAGTCAGAGGTCTATTATCCATCCTGAATATTTGCTCATCCAAATGCAATACCCCATGAATAGTGATCCCAGAGAAAGAGTCTAATTCAAAAGGTGTTCACCAGCTACAGTCTTTAAGATCTTTAAGCTTTGTGTTACTCCCTGGAAGTTCAGCTCTAGTAAGACTAAGCTATGAGGCTGATTTTAACTCCCCAACCCAAAAATGAAAAGAAGCAGAAGAAAGAGAGGTGCAGGTATCCAAAACTGGAGTAATGTTAATTCACTGCCAGACACCAGCCTGGGTTTCTCTGATGCCAGAGCTCTCTAGATTATCACAAAATCATGTGCAGATCTGTCATGGAATCATAGAATCACTTATGTTGGAAAAGACCCTTAATATTTTTGATTCTGCCTATCACTTCCGAGGCCCCTAGGAGCCACGTTTCACATTTTTTACATACCTTCATGGTTGGTGATTCAACCACTTCCCTGTGAAGGCTGTTCCAATGCTTGACAATCCTTTCCATTGAGAACTTTTTCCTAACATCCAATCTAAACACCTCTGGATGCAACTTGCCTAGTGATATTGCTAAAAATTAATGAGCAAGTACCTAAATAGATAGCCATCTGTGCCAAAGTCTCCTTTTAAAAATAGTGGTTTGACTCTTTGTTCTCCTGCCCACAAGTAATGGTGAAGGCCACTCTGAGCAGCAGTTGGGAATGGCTGGTTCAGAAACGCCAACAGCAAACTGAATAAACAGAACAGGCACATACAGCCAAGGTAACTCTCTCCAGAAGCAGGAGAAAAGCCAGTTAAGTCCATGGGGTTACTGAGATGCTAAAGGCAGCTTTGCAAGATGGCTATTAGACACTACTGTCCAACAAAGCTTTGACATAGCCTAAACTCGGGTTGAAGCTTCAGTTAAGAGCAGTATAAAACTGCAGAAGGAGAAACCTTTCTCAGCACACTTCAATTCATATGCTCTTTTTAAACATGAAGTATTGGCCACTTGGAGATCATGTTTTGCTAGACTGAGTTTTGCTCTGATCCACTGCAAGTGTTCTTGTGTTAAAGTGCAAGGAAGAAGAAAAATCTGCTTTAATGAGGCCACAGCTTTTGGCCTTCTGACTTTATACAGGAGTACAGAGTAATGATATTGTTTTCATTAACTCCAGCAATAAGCTGGCCTTCTGGGTCTAATCTAAACCTGCTATGAAAAGAATTAATTATTTTACCAAGCTCTCAGTTTTGAGGAATGAAGATTACATAATTCCAGCCTGGTCTCCTTAATTAATTTAATACAGGAATGTTACTTGCCCACAGTCTGTCTTCCATTGTTCAGTAATGTTACACAAAGTAAAAAATCATCAAAAATAAAAGCTTATGTTTATTATCTAATTACCAAGAAAAACAGTGAAGTTTGAACTTTTCTTATGTTAAGCTATATTTGCCCTCACAAGTAAATTGGGTATTTATTTAGAATAGTGAATTGTTTGGTACTTCACTGGTGACAGAAGATAGAAGACAGGAGGACACTGTTCTTCCCATCTGCAGAACCTGCCTGCTGCTATCCTCCAGGATGACAAAAGGACTCACAGAAAGCTCCTGTTGCTTGTCCAGGAAAAGCCTCCTGCTGGTATGACACGAGGGCACTGGCATGACTTGGTCAGCAGGACACAGCCACTCTTCTACACTGAACAGCAGACAGATGGATAGGCACACCCAGCACACTTGTTCAGAAGCCAGCAAGCTGCTTAAATGCACACTGGCCTCCCCAGCTGCACTGAGACAAACATGCAATGCCTGCTGAGCTAGTGGATCCCTCCCACCCTCAGAAGGAATTAGATGAGGCCCCTCAGTCCAGCAGCAGCATCTGAGGCTCGAGCCATCGCCTTGTGCAAAGGGGATGTGGAATTGAACCCAGGCATAAAGCCAAGCTCCGTGGGGTGGGTCTGATCCTGCACCTCGGAGACACCTTCAGCCTGCTGCACGTGCGTTTGCATGGAGCTGTGTGCCAGTCTGCTCAAGAGCTGCCTGAAGGAATGCTCCGGCACTGCTGACCCACCCACCACGCAGAAACAACAGCACGGCCTCGAGCAAACATTCCTTCCTCCAAACAAGGTTATCGTGAAAGTACAGGCATTTCTGAGCAGTTTATTTTCTTGATTTGCAGATTTTTCAATAAGAAAACCTTTCTGATCCTACACAATCCACATTCCAAAAAATTTGAGGGAAAAGAGGTATGGAAATAATGGTATAAAAGCTTTCATGTTACTAAGCCTGCAAAACAAATTTAAAACACATGAAATTTTTTACAGTAATTTTTTTTCTACAAATTGGACCATATTCCAGTCATTGCTTAATTTTTGCCAAACCAGCCAAATACAGAGCTTTGATGAATGTGCAGGTGATGTCATTTCAAAAAGTCCAGGGACATTTAAAGGGGGAAAAAAATTAATGCTTTCACCTCTGAATGAGAACAGTCTGCTGTTTACTCAGACTCAATGCTTGAAAACAATACTAATCTGCCTTCCAGAAAATGAGTTAATTTTATTTATTTCAACAAAAGAACTCTTTATACCTAAACAAAGCTCTAACAATTCTTCCTTTCATATTGAATATGAAATATGAAAGTATCTTTGTAGTAACACCCCAAAATGATCCTTCTTGAGCCATTGCAACATTCTGCTCCTTGTTGGCTTTGTAGATTACTTTTCTGTACATGACCACTATATTTAAGGCAATGTTCATATGTACACACAGAGATCAGAATGCCACAATGGAGATTGGATCAAGAGATCAAAGAGCAGAGTTAAGTCCTCCGGAAACTGAAAATTATATGAACAAGACAAGAATATGCTTTTTTCTTTCTGTTGCCTAAGTTATCATCAGATCCAAATTTCCTCTTGTTGGTCAGCAAAAGGGAGAGCCTGTGAAAACTAAGCTAAGCCTTCTGTGTGTTCCCAAAAGCCCATAACTTGTACAAACAGTGGCATGACTCTGCCACTGTTTTCTATACAGAGTAGGCAGAACATACTGTGGGTATTAGGAAGGATTGCCCAGCCACACCGTGCCTAACCTCAAGGCATGACATCTTCCAGGTGAACAGCAGGAGGGCAGTTTGCTCTGCCATGTCCTTCTGAGGTATTTCCTTAATCAGGGATCATCTTCCCCCATCTATTTTTGAAGAAGAGTCTAAAGCTATGAGGTTGTTGGTACCATTTAATGAAAATAGCATAGCCAGAAATTGAATCCTGATCATTTCTCCAAATTTGAGAAGTGTTACATGCCCACACATCCAAGCACAATATATTTCCTCTCACTGAATGCATATAGCTTTAGCTTTAACGATCTCTATATTGTCATATTTAATATTGAAAGAGGCTCCCTCTGTTTCACCATTAGATTTTGGAGCTTGTCTTTCTTCCACCATTCCTAGTGTACCTCCACTCTTGTCCCCACCTTGGTGGATGACCTGCAGCTTCACCTTTGTGGATGATCTGCCAGGGTCCCCTCAAACATAATTTTGAGGCAACTGTAAATGTAGTCTGGCTACTGCTCCCAAGACTTCTTGGAAGCACATGATATCTTGGGGAGAATGCAATATTCTTTGTATATTTTTTATCTTCGCAACTACTTCTGTTTATACAAAATTAAGTTCAAGTATATCTCCCAAAGGTTTCTCTGTACAAGGAGTGCATATGTTTACTTCTTTCTCTCCATAATGTCACATTTGTCTCTATGCCAGTTATCTGACAACAATACCACTAGGGAGACATCTCAGGTCAGCAGATCTTGGCCTCTGAGATGGCTGTCAACATATTTATATCTTTGTATTCCTTAATATAATTGTGTAAGAGGATAAGAAAGAAAAACATAAGAACACTCGTACTCCAGCCTGAGCTGAGACAATATCATAACCTCAGAGTGCTGGAATTCAAGAGGTTTGAGTGGACTCAAGAACATACCAGATACTTGAGAAAGCAGATACCAAGAGAGTACTTTAAGAATACTCTCCCACAAACTTTCCATGGATAATTTCTCTAAACTGCAAAATGGATTCCTAGATAACATGACTAAAAAAGAGAGGTTGTTTAGTCTATTGTTATAGGAGCATCAGCTATACCTAAATTGCACTTAAAACAAGAAGGATTCTGTACGTTCATGGAAAACATTAGATCTAATATATTTCTGTCTGAAGCTTTTACCCAAGATCTCACCTGCTGATGAGCCCAAAGTGTGTCTATCTGAGCTTTAAGAGCCCATAACTTGTTTGGTCTAACACTGAATGACTACACTGATCTCCTGGATCTGTAGTTTACATATCAGTTCACCCAGGCATTCCCTGATGAAAGGTCTAAAGGGGGAAAATATTTCATCTTCATTTTAAGTGGAAGGAGGACAGTGAGGAAGTTAGTGTTGGGGAGATAGAAGGAAATTTGGTTTTGCACTACAAGGGGAGTTAATGATCAGCTGCATACCTCTGCGTTTGCAATTGTGCATCTAGCTGTTTAGAAGAAATTTAATTTTCATAGCACCCAGCACCAGAGCAGCTAGGATCTTGTTTTAAAAACAAACCACCCTAAAAGATGACATCAGGCAGCTGTTCTTGCCAGAAGAAACACTTGCTACCATCTTGTCATTTTGTCAGACAAAATGACTAAGTAAAACAAATAAAGAAAATAACCAACCTTGAACTAAACAAACAGCCTAGCATTGCACCCCAGACACTGCCCCCAGCAGACTGTCAAGAAGAAAAAGCATACAAGCAGAGCCACTTAGCTAGGAAAGCCATGCAGATAGACTTGAAGCTTTGGCCCTGAAAATCTTACACTGTCCTTTTGGTGGGATGAAGTAGAAGACAGAGACTTTCAGAAAAAAGGTTGAAGAGACTAGGTGACAGTGTAAAATATGACTAAGTGATACTGTAAGTTTTAGCTAAAATATAAGGCTTCAATGCAGTCCAGGAGGAGTTGTTTCTCCTGTAGGATACAGGGGGGAAAAAAAAGACCTAGCCATTTTTCTATTATTAATTACTGTCAATTATTCCACTTTAAAACATATGTGAATTGTTGATGGTGTTTCTTTGCTTATTAAGTAATGGCCATACTCAGGCTCGAAGTTGCACTGTGCAGAATTCACTGGACTTGGTTTTGTGATTTATATCAGTTCACCATTATCATTCATTTCATTGCATGATCTTCAAACAAATAAGTGTTTTCAAAATGGGTTTGCATATACTTCCTATGTGTCTGCATGGGTAAATCCATGACACAATGGTTGATTCCTTTTCCAAGGATACTTCTGCAAAAAAAAATTTACCCATAAAATTCATGTAATAAAGAGAGAAAGGGGAATGAATCAGAGTGAAGTTTGCATCTGTAAGTCACATAAATATTTATAAGCAACAACCACTCAGCTCTGTCCAGTCACATCCCCATTTCAGCAAAAGGCTTCCATGCTCTCCCAGTGCCAACAAGTCCTTTTAGCAGTTCTGCAAGTGCTTCTCCTGTTTATTTCACACACAGCTTCCATCTCTAAGCCTGCTAAGTTTTATCCTCTTGGACAGTCCCACTCCCTAGAACTTGTTTATATCCTAGATGGTGTTTTACTGTGATGGAAGATTCTACTGTTGTCCTTCAGAAAAATCTCTGCAGGCATTTGACATCTCTGACTAGATTTTCAAAGAATCACAGAATCATTTATGTTGGAAAAGACTTTTAAGGTTATCAAGTACAGCCATAAAAATGACCCAGTGTTAAGTTCTGTGCCCTTCAAAGTTTGCTGGAGCCAAAGGGCCATGAACTTGACGACAGATTCTGTAACTCTGGAGACCAGGCAAATATCTTGGGTGAAGCCATCTCCCTGTGTCCAAGACTTGAGAAACATCTCTGAAAACATCCCCACCCACTCTGCTCTGCCAGAGAGAAGCAAAGTGGATGAGTCAGACACAGAAAGTTTGTTTCCTCAAATTCTGCTCTTTGGGGTAAATAGATAAGCAACCCTTATTTTAATGTTTCCACAGCTCAACTGCCTGTGGTACTGTCCCCCTTGGGGCTGGGGCTGTCATCCAGAGCTGGTACACTCCTTCCCTACATAATAAGTAACCTCTGCATTAAAACCAGTCTTGATAAAAAATCACCATGAAACTTTAATGAAAAGAGGCAGAATTCACATGTAAACATATGAATAAATAACATTCTTTTCTAGATCATTTGATCCAAAAACCATCTCTCAAAACCGGAGGACAAACTGTCCTTTAAAAGATATTTTAATGTAAATGATGGAGAAGTTAGGGTAGCATCTGAGCTCTGGTGTGCCAGTGTAGCTACAAAGAGATGCTGTAGAATGTGGTTAAATGTAAAGACTTAACAAAGACAGAAAAGCCTGGTATGTAGAGTGCTAGCTGTTGTGGAGCAAAGATAAAAGGAGCCCCTACCTCTGTGCAACTGCTATGTTGCAACACTCATCAGTCTGAACCCAATCAGTTCATAGCCAAGAAAAAATGCTTTCCTGATTTGCTACTTTTGTTGTATTTATCTTTCTTACTTCATTTAAAATTCTTGCTTTCAGAAACAAACTTGTAAATATTTACAAAATGAATCATACTAAACAGCAAAGGAGATTAGAGAAATGCTTTGGTACCAAAACAATGTGTTTCACACAGCCTGATGGTATAATTCAATATTATATTAGAGTGGAAATATGTAAATACAAATGGTGAAACGTGACCCAGTTTATGAGGTCATATTTCAAATATACGGATGAAATCCAAATTAAGTTCTAGTTGCTATGTTTACTGTGGGAAAACTAAATTTCATAAATATATTAACACCTGGAGATATTTGGTAATTTCTGAGTAACAATGTTAAAACTTTCATAAATCAAAATATTCAAGTGTGAACAAAAAGCATACAGTTGGCTTTTGTGTGGTTTTGCTACTGAGATTTATTTTCTTTGATCATTCATAACACCTACTTCTTTTCACATAAACACATGTAAAACTTGTGTTAACTATTAAGAAAAAAACAGTACTCCTTTTTGTTTCTTAATGGTTTATCAATACTAGAGTAATAACGAAAACCATAAGAAACAAGGCTGCACCGCATTTGTAGGTAATTAGTCTGTGGTTTATTTCTGTGTAAACTGCATTTGCAATTTATTGAAAAGCATTGTGGTTTATAAACAAAAATTACTCACATTGTATTCCATCATAAAAAGACTATCGTAACACTCGAACAAAGGCATGCAGGCAAGTTTGCTCATTAAAAACACATAGATATTGAAAGCGTACCCTTTCCAGAGAGAATTGAATGGTAAGTGGAAAACAGGAAAAGTTTCTTCTGTGAAAAGTTTCTTGTTCTTTAGCACAGCTAAAGAGATTTAATATTTTACATTGAAAAAATGCAGTATTCCTTTTGCTAAATCACATCAGATGTTATCACAGATCAATCAGGAGGACAATAAAAGCACAGAGACTAATGAAATTGTACTTCATAGAACATCCAGCTCAGTGTAATAGGAATTTTGTAAACAGTTTCCTGCCTTGGAAATAGCAAAAAAAGGGGGATGGGCACAGGACACCTGACTGCAGAGGAGGACGAACAGCTGCAGAACAAAGATAAGAACAAAAGACAAGATGTATGGAAAAATTGAGATAAGACCTCTCAAGTCTGGTACAACAGCCACTCCAGACTGTAGAGCCTAATCTTTTCTAGAAATCCAGTCTACGAACTTCTTTGTACTTCTTGGAGAAAAATGATCCTTGACTCACCCTTTTCATTCTAAAAACTATTTATTTCCTAGAGTTTTGAAGGTATCTTGGTTGAGCTATTCTAAATCAAGAAATTGTGAAGATAAATACAGTAGATTCAGACTAACTTGAAAGCTTCCAAACCTGTGCTTCTAGACGAGGTACAATACTACTCTGACACCGTTGTTGCTGTTGCTGTTGTTGTGAAGGTTATAGACCCAGAAGAAATACTTCATTGTCATTCACTCTGATCTGATGCCATTTGCAGCTAGGGTGATCATGTAAGCAAAGCTCAAAATGAAATAAAAATTAAATTACAAATAAATGTTACTTCCAAGAAAGGCAGTCCCAGAAAATATGATTGAACTGGACATTAGAGAAGTAGTGTCAACTCAAGGACAGACTTAAATTTTCTTTCCTGCTTTGAGGCCTTCTTGGTTGAATGGGAACACTATGTCTGAGTAAAAACCTTCTGACAGGTTTTTACTAAAAATTACTTGCTTGTCTGTAGCCAGATTCTAAGCACAAATACTGGCACCTGAACAAGTGCTAAAATCCCACCTCTCAGGTGTTTTTAACACAAATCCAAGAAACTTGGCTCAGATTACAGTTTTCTCAAAAGTCAATGTGAGCAATGTGTGCTACTTTTTGGAGTAGTGTAGGTCGGCTCCTAAAAGAGTGACAAAATTTCTGGAAGGATCTAGCTGTCCCTGCAGACTGAGAGGGAAATTGTGGTAACAAGGCTCCAGGCTTAGTCACATCCCCATGTTATGAAAGTCTTCATCTTTTTTCTCAGCTGCAACATGGGAGTAGTCACATATTTATTGTATTTCATTGTACTCTTGTGAAGGAATTAGTTTAGGTCACTTTTCAGAACACTCAGTATTTATTAAGTCTGCTCCCACCAGCAGGTATTAATTACTATTTTATTTTGTAAATAATTTGTGAAGTTCTCTTTCAGCTGCACTTAAGGTTTTCCAAAGAAAGGAGCCTGTTAGTAGCTTCAGAAATGTCTCACTAAGCCTCCAGTTATTTGTGTCTGTCAACTTCTCCAAGTTGGAAATGGAAGAGTTGCGTTAAATATCCCTTTTAACTTTCCAACATGTGACTCAAAGCAATTCCTCTGTCTTTGATTAGTTGGGAGTACATCTGCAAAGTTGAGTTTACAATACACCACATAATCTCAAATGCAGATCTTCTTCTGCCATCTGGACCATACGTGTTAGTGTCAACAACAGCAGTAAACAACAAAAGACATAGCTCATGTAAACATTTCAGAAATCATAAGCTTAATCATTGTTCAGAAGTTGGACCAAGCTATGACTAACCTCTTCAGCAGTACAAGCCCTCGGCTTACTGACTTTGAAATATATCCAGAAGAAAGCATATCCAAAACCTGAACCTAGAGATAAAAGCGAATTCATGTGGCATAACAATGATGTGAACAGCTATAAACAACTTTTAAAGTTGGTCAGCTATGAAACTGAAGTTGTATTGAATTGCAAGCCTTGCTGAGTGGCCATCTCTGCAAGCACTGTGAACAATATTGTTCTTACAGGATAAGACTATTTCTTCATTTCATTATCTACTTCTTCTCCATTCCATTGAAGTCTCCTGGACCATCTGTGCTACTGCCCATCTAACCTTTGGCTTTCCAAAAAGATTCTGGCAACAGCATCAATGAGTAAAATTGCTTAAAAAGTTGAACTTGGGGAAAAAAACTCTGAAGCAATAATCTGTGGAAAAAATTTCAGAAAGCAGAGCCTAGAAAATGCCTTTAAATCTGGTCTGTACACACAAATGTGAGGTGTGCCCATGGCTGATGACACATGGGTCAGAGTCAGAATACTAACGGTTACTAAGGCCAGGGGCATTCTCAGTGCCTTTCTGCTTTACCACCTCCCTCCATTCTATGATTTTCAATTGTGAAAACCTGACTGCATTGAAAAGGGAAGAACCACGGCATTTTCTCCATTCTGACAGCAGTCCAGACATGCCCTTCAACTATATTTATGTTCTTGGTCAAAGACAGAAAGAGGATGTTCCAGCATTTCAGATAATAAATTGAACTAATGAAAGTTGTTTCCTCCTTATTTCCCTACATACACGGTAGGTCAGAGACAGCTAAATTCTAGTAGTTCAGATCCAGCCTATATGAAAGTGCAAAGATTTTTGCATGATATCTTAAACAAAGCCCATGGCAAGCAGGTGTTTCTTTAGCTTCCTTCCTCTGTCAGGAGTGTGACAGCAAAGATCTGCACCCTATTAGCACCATATGTAACACTGCATGCACTTGAAAAAATCATCTACCAGAAATAGCTGTTAGTATTTGGAAAGACAGGGATAAAATAACTCATACAGAAGACAGAAAGAAAACCCATCTTTTTGGACTACTGGATATTAGTAATCTTTCCCATTTCCTCCTTAAAAGTCATTGACTCAAGGAAGCTAGGAATTACTGCTAGTACAGAAAATTCTGCCTGGTTTTCTTTAAGAAAGTAGGACGTATGAATTATATAACTCCCAGAAGAATGTCTGTTTGTAATCTATTATCTGAGTCCTAAAATTCAGGCCTACATAACCTTGTTAGTACAAACAATGAGAGATAGCCCTCAATTCTTTTGTTATCTGATCTCCAAAGCAGTGTCCTTTAGTGTCCTCCGAAGTCCTTTAGATATCCTGCTATTTTGCACTGGTATCCAGATACTGGTACACAAGCAGTTTCCCCAGGTATTTAGTTAATGTATGTCTCTCACTGCTTTGAGAGACACTAAATAGAAAAGCCAAAGAAAGAAGAGCTAAATTAGATGTATGTTGACACAGATTTCAGTAATCATGGTGTGATAGCTAACAGAAAGTCACTGTGCATGACTACTATATTTGAGACATTCCTTCCACAGTCTGTTCTGCCCAAGACTCTTTGTGTCCCTGTCTAAACCTCCAGGTAGACTCAGGCTTAACAGACATTTATGCGCATAAGGAGCTAAGTAATAATCTATGTAAACTGTCAGAAGCTATATAGTGCTTTTAGTGGCTGAAGTCAGAAAACAACGTTGCAGGGCTTCATCCAGCCCAAAATAAGTGATACGGCGTAACTGAAGCTGAACTCCTGGGGAGTTCTTGTTATAAAGCTACTGCTTAAAACAGAAAAGATACTGAGAATACCGGAAGTTTGTTAAAATAATTAATACTGCATTACCAGTTGTCAAACTGATGCTTGTGTGTGTTTGCTGAAAAGGGTAAAAATTGATTGTTTTCTGTTCTGTCACCTCCTCAGGCAGAGTCCAGAGTAACTCTTGTTTTATGGATTTCTGAAGCATCCACTACTTAATATTGTTAGTACAGGAGTTTCCAAGAGCAAAAGAGTTCTTGAGATATTTTAATACTTTCTCAGAGAAGGAGCCCAAGGAAGCAGGAATGCCCAAATGCAGTAGAATACCTTTGACAACTTCTGTTGCAAAGCACAGACATGAGAGTGAAAGGTACCAACTAAGAAAAAAACCCCAACCATTGCATTAGAGTTCGTTGACAGCCTTCCTATGAGATGTTAGTGATTCCTTAAAAACTCACATATCACTTTTTTTGTCCTGATTTAAAAGCAAAGATTTCAATTGATCTTGAAATAGTTGAGTCAAATTAGTTCAACCAAGACATTTACTTGGGTATGTATATCCAGGATTAAGTGTCCTTTTCTTTCTTCACCAAAAATCGCAAGCCTCCAGAAATTTGGATGTCTGGAAGAATCAGATGGTTATGATAAAGGTAAGAAATTAAAATAATTTCTCCAAAACTGCTGTCTATTTTGAGATTAAAGCCAAGAATCAGTAACCTGTGAAGTCAACCATAAAAAACAATCATCACTAATCAACATTAAATCATTGTCCACATGTTTTGTGAAGCAAGATGGCTCATCACAACTATTTTATCATGAGACTGTAATCAAAACTGATAGCTGGCATGTTTCTATGACAGTCAATGGAGATTACAGAGACTGATTGCTCTAAACAATACATGTTGGTGGAACGGTTTGCTAATTTTTCCAAAGGAGGATGATTTACAGCAGTTGATCCAATTTAAAATTTGGGGGATTTTTTCCTGATGTTTTTTATAGAAAAAATGTTGTAGAACATGGTCAGTATTTTAGATCCAAAGAAGGACTATGTAAATAAAATATTTTACACTAGTGTAAATTAATGGATTTGAATGGAATGATTCTATATACACAGTAGACTTATGTGGAATTAATATTTATTTATATGTACCACTTTTTTGGAACAAAGACACAAACTTCTGCATGTGATCCAAATATATTTGTCTCAAAACCACCACACAGTTTCTCTAATTACAAACATCTATTTTAATTTCTATTACTGTAACACCTAGGAGTCCCAGCTGTGCACCAAAACCCTATCTTCTTGGCAACTGTATGGTCCTCTAACACGAAAATAATCCCAGTACCTGCAGTGTGAGACAAGGGAAGAAAAAGAAGAATGATAAAGACATACAAATGGCAAGGTTTACAGTTGTTTCAGTGTCTCAGCAGTCCAGCCATCCAGGGCTGTGTTCCAGTTCTTGTTCGGCTGCTTTCCATTTTCATGTTATCATAACAAAGCAGAATTTTAAGGTATATGTATTCACTATATAAGAACAAATATGTAAGTTAAGGAAACAGCTAGTTGCCATTGCTGAGTTACCTACATTTGAATAGTATCAATTTAAAAATATTACGTCAAAAATGTACCAGTGATAAATAATACCATTTCCAGAAAAGCAAAATGATGATAGAGTGTGGTTTGAATCCAGTGATTTAGTATCATTAACAAAAAAAGACTGACATACCATTAGCATATGAAGATTGTATTTTTAAGGAATCCATGTAAAATTATAAGACTAATGTGAGAAAATAAAAATATAATAGAGAAATAATACTGCCTCAATTTTTAAAGGTAATTTCAGAGAATTTTAAGACCTTGAAAATATCTAGAAATAAATGGTTCATTTTAAATAATTTCTGTTTGAATAGGTTAGATTATAAAGTTTCTTAGTTTTTGAACTAAGAACATATGAATGTTATGTTCCATGAAGATGATGTGACTCCTGCTGATAGCATGGAAATATTCATTTCAATATGTATTATTTTCCGTCATCAGAGTTCAGCAGTGAATGGAATCAAAACTGCAATCCAGAATTATTGATTCACTGACGTATTTAGATGCTAAGCAGTTCTGACATCTCTACAGCTGAATACAGACTTGTCTTAGCAATCTGTTCTCGGTTACAGCTACCCATCACCAGATTGTCTATGTGCTGCAGGCTTTATGTAACTTCTTTGGCCAAATATTTTCTTGAAGAAGGTTTACAATTTTGACAAGTACTTGAAAATATTTATGTATGAAAGCTACTGCTCATTCTCCCCAAATCATTCGTTATTGTCATTTTCAGGTCCCCAAATAAATAGCCAAATCCTTACTAACCTTTAGATGCAAAAAAAAAAAAAACCAACCCAGAAAAAACAACAACCACAACAACAACAAAAATAACCAAACCACAAAATCAACAAATCAAAGCAACTGACTAAGTCCACAAAAAGTCCACACAGATCTGGTAAGAAAATCTATGATGCATATTTATTCTTGACTCCTCAGTTACCAAAGATTTATCCCTTATAACCCAGTAGCTGACATAGGGAATGGTATTTCAACCCACATGAGCTGGAACTGCAACAGCTCATAAGGATAGGTCATTTCCAAATACTTTGATTTTTAAAAAAATTATTTGAAATTAGTTTTATGTCATCTACTGTAGTTTGAATCCTTAGTTATGTATTTTTCTTGCCGAGTTCCTTTCTTTGCAGAAGGAAAGCAGATGGCTGCAACCATAATCTGTCACCACAACTACTTGTTTCATGAACAACATTTAGAGCTTGCTCAGACTGGTTCGGGATAAAATACTAAAAATATCTTGCTAGGCCTACTGTGCCTTTGACTGAGAATATTTTCAAAAGTAATGTTGTGAATTAATTTTATTAATTTTCAGATAAGATAATAGGTGCTAAATGCCAAAGTATTAAAAAACCACACTAAATTTCTGTAGAAATTCCTCAAAGTAATACAAGTTATGTCTTCTCAAACCCAGGTTTCAACAGCTAGGAGAGCATTTCCAGATGATTATTAAACAGATTGCTCATCTGTTTAAATGCACAGACAATTTAAATCTTGATCTGATATTAAAAAATCAGAGTAGAACCAAGGGTCTGCCAATTAGCAGAACTCCCATTAGTTTTCAATAACTTTAACTTCCATTCTATGGCAAATTGAAGTTGAAAACTCAGTATGACTGGCAGGTTAACAAGCATAGGCTTCAGCAAAGCAAATGCCAACACAGCACCTCCCACAAAGATCTTTTGCCTGACTCAAAGAATCTTTCCTTCATACTGATGGGGGCACCTGTGTCAGAGACTTGAGGGGACACAGAGGGATGAAAAGGACATGGGGGGACACATCCTTGCTACATGTCTCCTCACAACCTTCCATATTCCTGCCATGTCCCCCACTATGTCCCCTGTGTCCCCTCACATCTCCACCATGTCCCCCATGTCCCCTTCACTCCCCGTGTCTCCAGAGCCACGACACCATGACCCCAGTGTCACCACACCCATGTCGCCAGTGCCACCACTCCTGCATCCCCTCACATGCCTGACACGTGTCCCGCCTATCCCCTTCACCCCGCTGTTTCCCTCCCATGTTCCCAGTGCCACCCCCTGTGCCCCCTCATGTCCCTCTGATGGCCATGTGTCGCCAATGTTCCCCTTAACCTCCCATGTCCCCCTTACCTTCCCACATCCTGTGTCCCACGCCAACACTCTCCTTGGTGCTTCATGTCTCTGACACGTGTCCTCCCACATCCCCCATGTCCCCTCACATCCCCTCACATCCCTGTCATATGTCCCCCATGTCCCATGTGTCCCCCCATGTCCCATGTGTCCCCTTATATCCCTGCCATGTGTCCCCGAACATCCTCTTCATCTCTGTATCTCCCTATGTGTCCTCACATCCCTGATGTGTCCTCCCATGTCACATTCATCCCCCCAGGACTCTCCTGTGTCCTCCCATCTCTTGGCTGTGTCCCTGCTCATACAGCACTGGATGGTGCTGGTCTTCACTGCTGCCAGCCCCACAGACTATCCACTCCTGTGCAGCTCTCTGTCTCTCCCAAAGTCCTAGCACTTATCCAAATGCTGCTGCCCAGGAAGACAATGCCCAGCCTGGACTGTTGTAGCAAAGGTTTGACTGGCAATGCATAAAGTTGCATTATGCTCCTGGTATGCCTATGTTTTTCCCCGAGTATAAGACAAAATGCTTGGATGATTCTGTTCTTAAGCCTTGCAAGATTTCCTTATCTCCTTTGCCTTTCAGAGCTGTCACTAGTCTTCTGAATGAGTTTGAGTCTGCTACTCACCTTCCATACTTGACCTCCATATTTCACAGTGGCTACAGTCAAGGCTGACACTGATTATTGTGTTCCCAACCACATCTCTTTTACTAAATAGGAGATCCAACTGTGCCTCACCTTTGGTGGGCCAATCCAGTATCCTTACCAAGATGTTACTGTTTATACCCTCCAGAAGACTTCTCAACTGATTGCAACTTGCCATCTTGCTCTTTCACAAGACATTTGGGAAGTTAAATTCTCCCCAATAAGTTAGGTTAGACTTCCTCTAGTTGTTTAAGGAAGACTTTGTTGACTTTGACCCTAGTTGGTTAGAAAGACAAAAGCAGCAAAATACTCTAAAATCACAGAAATATTTTGATTGATAACAGAAAATACTTTTCTGATTGACTATATGCTTTCTAGATTTCACCCTTTTATCTTAATTCAGAACAAGAAGTTTATTTTAAAATCTTGACTTACGTCCTAGAACAAAACAAAAAATTTTTAAAAACCTAACTAAATAAACATAAGCACAAGAGCCAATCTACTTTTTTTCTCAACACATCTTGAAAAGCTGACTCCAGAGCAGTTCCCTGAAGAGAACTGAAACAAACCATGGAAAGAACCAGAGAAGAAATAAATGGAGCTATGTCTTGAGGAAACCTTGTCTCAGGGTTAATTACCTTTTCTACATCACACTGCTCTTCACTACATACATAACAAATTGACACTTTTTCTAACCTCAACTGGTTTTTCCTTTCTAAAGCCCGATGAAACATAAGGAAATCTCTCCAACATATTTTATTTGCCTGATTTCTGTTTGCCAGTCAGTATGTAGGGGAAAATAAATAGCCTAAAAAAAGGACTATTGGAGGACTAGCAAGAGAACTCTGGCCTCAAGAGAGGAAACAACCAAACAAGCCAGGTCTGTTATACTTATTGGACCCTGTTCTGCAGCTGGCAAAACATTAGAAAATAAAATTGTTTCCTGATATTTTAATTTCCCACTGGAGGACACTATTGTAAACCGTTCTTACAAAACGTAAGATACGTTTTGTAATTTGTTTTGTTTGTATAGCAAAAAAAAAAATCTTAAGAAAAAACCCTCACACATGCGGATTGGTAAAATTTCCCTTTCTTCATGTTCAGATGACCTGGTAAGTCCATTCATCACCGGTGAGAAGAAACTGCATCCCTGCATAGAAAGACATATTTACTGGATACATTATCATCAGCCCGCATACCGAACTTTGGAGAACCAAATCAACAGTCACATACTGATAGGAACATTGATATGAATTGAAATGAAGTCTGTATGAATAATACAAGACAGATGTTTGCTCACTGTTACCCAACTAATCCCAGCCATCACAACAGCATGTGGCAAACACCTGCTAAGGCTTGCCTTGTCTTGGATGTGCTCCTAGTCACTGAAGGAAATTTCTTGTAGCATCCTGTGGTAAACTAAAAATCAGAAAGACCTTGGAATGACAAGACATTTGTCTCAAATTACATAGAAAACTTGTCTTTTCCAGTCAAAAGCTCACTGTTTATTTTGGTTTTTTTAAAATACCACTGAATAATCAAGCAGTGTTAAACACTTTTCAAAACCAAACTTCCTTCATACTCAAAAGCTCTGAATATCACACAAGTGCCAAGGAACAAGGCCTTACCCATTCACAGAGTAAGACCTCAAATGCAGTACAGCCCAGCAGCAGGAGAGTAAAGAAGGATAGAGATTTGAATTCAGCAGAAATGATAACAATCTCCCTCCCTCTCACTTCCTCCACTCAACAACAGCACTTCAGTCTTTTCTTCCCACAGTCCTTTCTGACACTTTTATAAAAAAAAGCAAAAGTCATTGTTCTCAATTTATACATCACAGACTCATTTTGCCCACTGAGGAGAGTTGAACACCCACTACTTCACCAAAATATGGAAAGGGTGAAAGGATTTTTGGATTAACTGCAAAATGCCCAAAAATTGAAACAATCCCATCCCCAACTAGCACTATTTTGTGCAATAAATTAACTACAATTACAGATGTCTTGAAAGAATAGTAAAAAAAAATAGAGCAAGATAGAGTGTGTGAGAGAAAACACCAGACTCTTCCACACTGATATGGAATGGGAGTTACCTCTGTTAAGAGGCCTGTGATGTCTCTGCAAGACTTTGCAAGGGCTAACTAATAACTTCTCCTAAAACTTCTCTTAAATGTCTTCATTGGCAAGTCCTCAAGTTTATGTGTTCAAACCTTTTTAATGGCATCACACTTCATGTACTCCAGTTGATCTTGTGATCAGATAATTTCCTGCATTTTCCGTTCTGATTCTACACAAGAAGAAACAAACTAGCATGTGGGAGGAAATTACATGCATAAAGAGAAATCAGAAGTGCTTGTATTGTAGTAGTAGTGAAACCACTGGAGATCTTCATTTCCTTACAAAGCATGATTTTTATATTAATTCACCTACATGTGCTTCAGTGAAGTTTCTTCCAATTTAAATTCACAAGAGAGGAAAATTGGGCTATCACCTACTGCTTATCCTGTTGATCTCCAAGTATCTCTTTATGTACTGGATTGATTGAAGTAGAAGCTGAAGCACAAATTAAACTAATATATCCAAACAAGTAACACACTTTCACACATGTGGGAAGCCATCTAAGACAAAGACTTCATACAACCATATCACTATTTGTTCAGGATAACATAATCAAACAGAACAAACACAAACAGAAATTGCTCTTCACATTCAAGTATTTTTCAAGTTCTATACTGAGATTGTCACTTTTCTGAATATACTGCCTTAGTAAAGAGCTTGCCCATTCTTTAATATACATTCATCAAAGGTTTTCAATGTAGAGAAATAGCATCATTCTCCTTTCACAGATGGGAACCTAGGCAGAGAGACTAGGAAAAATATGGACCATGGCCTTACTGTGGATTTCGATGAGGTCTTGGATTCACAGAATAAACCATTATTCCCTGAACCTGAGACAGTGTTTTTGAAAACAGTGATATGAAGATACTTAAACAGTAAAACATGAGTTAAAATCAAAATCCTTAAAAGGCTAACTTATTGTAAAGAAATATCTTTTCCCACAAAGGAAATAATGTATTTGTCTAAAAATATCTCAGTATAACAGTTAGGTGAAAATAATCAAAAGAAGTCAAAACAATAAATAGTAGCCATCAGTATATAATAAATCTTAGAGACTGAAGAGAAATATTATAAACATTTATTTCCAGACTAATATGGATAGTGAGAAGGACTGATGAGTTAATATTTAACTTTGCACTTCAAAAATATAACAGTGGTTTATCTCTTTAGTAGATGTAAATGATAAAGCAACTAATGAGGATGAAAAAGAATCAACAAAGGCAAATCCAGACATATATGTTTCTGTTCTGCTTTTGCAAGGAAATGTGTTTATATACTTATATAACATCACAAGGGCAATACACTTTCCAAAAGTGACAAGAGGAAGTGTCAAATATAATGTCTATTAGAAATGCGTATCTTAAATCACAGGCCCAGATAACTTGTACACGAGTGTCCTAGGAGTGCTGACTGAGATGTTCAGTCAGAAAGAGCACTAAGTTGCTGTCAATATCAGAGCAGATATGCTCCCATAATCCAAGAGGAAATGATCAGCAATCTGCTACACCACTTACACACAATTCTCTGAGGCTGGATGGGAGCCACTCAAGTGTACTTTGGGAGTTGGTAGAAGAGCTCACCAAGACATTATCATTTATCATGAGTCCTGGCTACCCAGGGAGGTCCCAATTGACTGGAAGTTGCCAATGTGCTGCCTATCCACACAAAGGGTCAGAGAGGTGTTTCAGGGAGCTACAGCCCTGTCAGCCTGACCTCACTGCCAAGGAATTCATGAAGCAGAAACCTTCAGTGTCACAATGCAGAATGTACAGCCAGAGCAGGCCCAGCCAGATGGGTTTAGGAAAGGCAGGTTCTGCTTGACCAACCTGATCTCCTTTAGTGGCAGGTGATCCATGTAGTGAATGACAGAGAGGCTGTGGATATTGTCTGCCTGGTCTTCAGTAAAGCCTTTGACAGAGTTTCCCACAGCATTCTCATGGAGAAACTGGCTTCTCATGGCTTGGATGGGTGTGCTCTTTGCTGGGTAAAATGCTGGCTGAATGGCTGGGCCCAGGGTGGTGGGAAATGGACTTACATCCAGCTGGTGGCTCTTCACTAAAGGAGTTCATCATGGCTCAGTATTGGAGCCGATGCTGGTTTTATTATCAATGACCTGGATGAGGAAATCAAGTGCAGCCTCTGTCACTTTGCAGATGACGTTGCGTTGGGTGGGAGTGTTGAGTTGCTGGAGGATTGGAAGGCTCTACAGAAGGATTTGGAAAGGCTGGATCGATGAGCCAAGGCCAACAGTATGAGGCTCAATAAAGTGAAGAGCCAGGTCCTGCCCTTGAGTCACAACAACCCCGTGCAGGACTACAGGCTGGGGGAAAAGTGGCTGGAAGGCTGCCCAGCAGAAGGGACCACTAAGGGCTGGTCAACAGTGACTAAACACAAGCCACAGTGTGCCCAGGTGGCCAAGAATGAGAAACATCATTTCTCCTTATACAATGTGTTCCAAGCAAATACTGCATGCCCATTGTCCCAGAGCAACTGCACCCAACGACAGCTGAAGAACTTAAAGACTAGGGGGGGATCCTCACATTCCCAAAGACTTTTCCGTCAGATTGACCATGTCCAGTGCTGGAGAATGGGGACAAGTTTTCTGGCAGAGATGAATAAAAGCCTTTTAGGTTTTTAAGGAGACGAAGGCAGAGGAAGATTCCACAGCACTAAAGACGCTTCTTATAAAGTGTGAATAAGAGAAAAAAGAATGAACTGGCAAGCAATTTGGTAAAGAACAGAAAGAAATCTGGCTGTGGTATTTTCAGAAGGATGAGTGAAAGTTGTTAGACATGAGCAACAGAAATATTTATCAGGAGAGGAGAGGAGCAGTTAGTTGCCTTGTAGCAAGAGATATATTGAAAACGAGCAGGATCTTGACTGTGGTGTCTAAGTGTCATCAGGAGGCATGAATACTGAGTATTAAAGCCAAAATGCTGATGGGATAGGACAGAAGCAAAATACCAAGAAAGAAGTCGTGATTCCCAACCTTCAGGCTGAAGTTTAGACTAGAACACATCTAGGGGTTGCCAACACATCTAGGGTTACTACTCATACTAAAAGAGTGGCTGATGGTTCAGACACTTTCTAATCTGTAAAGAACATTTTGCTTGTATAGGAAATATTGGCTGCAAGAACAGAGTGCTATTCAATGTCTACCAGCATTCTGAAGACTGAGTGAACATCATGATCTCCATAACTCCATCCTCCAGCAGAGGGATTAAGTTTCTCTTGCTAGTCAGAGACAGCCACCAAGGTGAGAGAGCCATCAAGACTTCTATTGTCCACTTTAATCAACAATCAGAAGGTAAAAAACCACCTATCCCAGCTGGTGCCTCCCGAGATTTCTTGCAGGTAGGGTACTGCAAGCCTACATGAGCCCACCATCCCTATTCCCTCCCCAGGCACTATTGGGAAAGCTGAACTATATATGTGAAAAAATAGTCCTGTAAACCATTTTGGAGGACACCCTTTGTGTTCCCTAAAAGGCAGATTTCACTTCAGGGAGAGAAAATGAACTTAACAGATCTCTCTGAAATGAGAGAATTTAGTTTGTTTGTGGGGTTTTGTTTTGGTTTGTTGTCCTTTGGTTTCTTTAAAGAAATGGTAAAGAGCCTAAACCCCCATATAATATGTCCTTTAGGGTAGAGTTGCTCGGAACTTTTTCCCACAGTTTCTTTTGTGGTAGTTAGAGGCCAAAAAACCAACTCTGTAGAAAAATCACATTCCTTCAAAATCTCTCTGTTTCTTGTGTGTCTTTGAGAAGTAGCTCCTGCTTTTTGTGACAAAAGGAATGTTTCACTTCTCTTAGCATTGCAAAGCC
This sequence comes from Atrichornis clamosus, assembly GCA_013400975.1. Taxonomy (NCBI): domain Eukaryota; kingdom Metazoa; phylum Chordata; class Aves; order Passeriformes; family Menuridae; genus Atrichornis; species Atrichornis clamosus. Next base: position 22,848 of record WBMZ01005550.1, read on the forward strand.
AAATACAGTGTAGAAAAGGGAGCTGGCCTCAGGCCATCGTTGTGCATCAGCAACAGCACTGTCACCTAATTTGCAAGCACAATTGCAAGAACAATTATGACTGGCAAGGACAGAAGGAGTAGCTTGGCTCTTAGTTTCCATCTTCTACACAAGAATTGTAACTAGAAAAAATTATCTTTTGATTCTGAACAAGTGTGATCTGAAAGTAGGTTAAAAAGAAGCCACACCTATATCTATTTTTATAGTAATAATATATATCAAGCTAATAAGAGCAGTAAATAAGACATATTTTTTAAGCTTGGAACAATCAATTAGCTCTATGACTTTGACTACCCAATCCCTGACTGCAATTGCAAATGTATACTTATGCAGCTGTGTTCAAAAATACAAAGAATATTAACACTCAGGAAAAAAACCTACAATTACAAAAAAACAAAGAGACAAAGATGTTGAGAAACGACAGTTACAACAAGGGAGTAAAAGAAACAAGAGAGTAGTAGGTGAAATGTACTTTTCAGAAGGGTTATTATGTTTACTGAAAAGGAATCTATAAATTCATGAAATTTTTATTACACTTCAAGTCCAGAAATTGTATTTATGTTTCTTTTTCACTTGTATTCAGTGTTTTCATTTAACATTTTTAGATGTAAGATATACATATGGACTCAAAATCTGTGCCTGCAGACTTCATTGCTGGGCTTTTTTTCTTATTCTGCTGATTTTATCTTTGTGATCTACTATGTTTGCAAGGGGAAAATCTTTTGCTATTAACAGAGACAACTAACAGAGGGAAATAACATAAATCAGGCCTTTTGAACTGCATCTTGCTCTGCTGATTACTACAGATGAGTGGGACAATATTTCATTATCTTAAGGAAAATATTTTCCTTTGAGGACAGACACAACCTGTAGCCAGTTATGATCACAAAAGGAAGAGCAACAAGATGGGCAGCTGGAGCATCACATCAAAGACATTGTTATGACTTCCTGAATTCTCAAGTGGCTCAGTCCAAGAGTAATGTAAAAGCAATGCTATGCAGGAGGCCAGAATGACCCTCATACAAGTCTTCACCTGGTCCTTAAATGAGGCCTCCACACTTAGAAACCTAATTTGAGGTAACAATTTAACAGTATTGTCTGTCACTGGAGAGAGACGAGAACACAACCCAGTCAATAGCAAAATATCTTAAGTGAGCTCATATAAAAAGTGTATAAGCAGACACATTTCTTGGTTCTGCAACCTGTAACATATTCCTGCCCATTTCCAAACAAAAAGTGGCTGTATTTGCTAGTAATACATAACCACAATGCCAAGTTTGTCTATTATTTTCCCTTTTTATTTGATTTAGAGAGTCTTTGAGGCAGAAATAAGATTCTAGTCAAGTCCAGACAACACTACAGACCAGGATGAAGTTCTTGCTCTAAATATAAATTATAGTGGTCACATTTTTACTTTATTTCATAGTTAAAGAAAGAACAAATGAACAAAGAATTGAAGGAACAAAGGAAATTAACTTTGCATGGGACAGAAGACTTTTTAATAATGATTATATAAACAAAACCTATTCAGCACTGAGAAACTCTCTGTTGGCTTATAAGTATTATTCAGAAAGATTTTGTTTTACTTGCATATCTTATTCTAGGATCCTCCCTAAAATCTGCAAGCATCTATTCAGAAAGAGTCAGGACCTACAAAATCTTTCAAGGACAAAAAGAAGGCTTCTTACCTCAGAAGATCTGCAAAGTTCCTGGTCTGTATTTTCAGGTTCTGTGTTTCTGGTGGTTATGGGAAGAAGAAACACAAAGAATAGCAAATAATTGTAAGGATATACCAATATGAAAATTTTTACTAGTTCAGAAAGGAGAAGATTTCTAGATGTTTTCTGCTGTTGCACACACCTTTTCAATATTTCATCTTTTCCCACTTTTTTTTCCTAAAATTACTGGTTTTCCATTTTTCTACCTGTTTTCCCTCACACCTTACTTGTGGACATGCCAGCTATCTATGCATCCCAAATGTTAGATTTCCTTCACCTTTTCCCAGGTAGTTTGGTACGTTGAGTCTTTCTGATTAGCTTTATACTTTGATATGACCCATACTTACCTGTTAGGCTGGCCAGTGGCTTTTGCACCTGACTTGTCAAACCCCAAAGCACTTAGTCCACTCCCATTTGAAACCCATCCCAGCCTGCCCAGCTTCAAAACATTAGATTCCCAAAATCTCTCGGTCACAACATGCAGACATGGAGCAAGAACAAGCTGGGTTAGTGGGACTGAGTCTGCCCGCTAGTACCTATCACAGTGTGGTTCCTGTTCACACGTCCTGCATGGAAATGTGTTCCTCTTTCCCCTCTACTGCTGCCCCCAGCTACCCTTACAGGCACAAGGCTCATGTTCCCAGACTTCCTACAAGCAGCTTTCTGGTTTTCTCCTCAAACACTTCACGATGGTCAAAAATCTCCGGAACACTTAGTATTCTTCCCACTCCAGGACACTCATGTGTATGCAGCTTAATCTTGTGAGGGTCTTTTTTGAAGTTGCTGTGGCTTGCATTCCTTTTACAGTTCTGTGTGCATTTGTTTTTATTCACTAAACACACTGATACACAAAATCAAATAAATTATAGCTGGGATGTCTACCCTCTCAAGGGTCACATTTCAGACAATTGGCTGGTTAAAGCAGTTTCTTTTGATCTGAAATTCTTATGAGCCTTTAATTGAGGGCACTGGGGGATTCAGCAATTTTGAAGTAACCTGTACAGCTACATATCTTCCTATTGCTAATTGGTAGTATATCATGGGTTGGCTTAACAACAGCCGGAAATTAAACTCCAAATAAGCATCTCCCCCCCACCTCTTTCGATAAGAGTGGGAAAAAGGCAGAGACTGTATATTGAGAAAACAACCTACTGAAAGAAAAAAGCAACAGAATAACAAATGCACAGTAACAGCAGCATCATTAATTTTAAAAGCATACAAAAAGAGAAGGGACTTTACACACAAAAGGTGTTCACCACCTTGACTTAGTTCTGTGTAGCCACTGGGACAAAGACAAGATGGTGGATGCACCCACAGGTTGTGTCCATGTGGCTTTCCTGGACAAAGACCGGATGGTGGTGGGTGCAACGCTCTTCCTGCAGCACTCACCCTGTCCCCAAACCCGAGACAACAGAAAATTATGACAGACAAAGCCCTGAAAGCTAGATCGTCTCAGTTGTGCCACGCTGCTGCTTCGGGTGCTGGACTCAATTCTGCGCAGCTATTTCCGGCATTGGCACTGCCGCTTTTGACCACTTCACCCAGCTCTCCTCGGCTCCCTTCAACTCGGGTCAGATGCAGCTGGGCTCGGGCTCACCTCAGCCACTCTGTTTCCTGCTTCCCGCACAGGTGTCACATTTTCAGCACTATGTCTCCTCGCTGCGTGTCTGAGGAACAGGAAGGAAAAGCGCTACCACAGCCGGCACCTTCGCCCGCCACAGAGGGAACTGCAATGGCGCCGCTCACGCCGCGGCACTCACCTCCCCCACCCCCGAAACCACGCCGCCAGCGATGACGTCGGTGATCTAGAATAGCGACTTGGCCACGCCCCCACGGCACGAAGCTCCACCCCCCCTCACAGCCAGGGTACCACGGGGCAGGGTCCTGACAGGTGGTCATCCTCCGTGTCCCGAAACCTGGAATGCACCTCTGCGCCCACGGTTGGAGGGAGGCTCCATGTCACCAAATTGACTTCAAAAAGGTTAAGGAAGCATCTGCTTGGCAGCCTGCAATACTGAGCATCTCTCACATTTCATTCTTGATGTATTTCCCTTCTCACCAAGATGTTCCTGGTTTCATCCCTAGTGGCTCCCACAGCCCTGAAAACAAACGGGTAAAAGCACATAGTTGTGACAGGCACATTCTGGTTTGGATTCTGTGACTTTTAGCCTGCAGCATTCTTGCTAATTTTATTTTCTTGGCATCCCATTGACTGAGTTTGCCTCTAGGTCTCCAAAACCCTTTTACTTCCCAGTACTTTTTTTCACAAGACAATAGAAGGAAGAAAATTTGAATCATGAAGAACTTTCAGATCAGATATGAAAAGTACATTAAACTGACCTTTTGTACATCCAAAGATTGTAACCTAGTCCTTGCAGTTTTGCCTTTGTATTATGTTGTGGCTTAAAATTCTATTCATCTAGAGAAAGAATGAGTAACTACCAGTTATGCTAGGATAAAAGGATGGTTTCATCTTCCTTTTATTTTTTAATGTATTTTTTTAAGGTAATGAGCAATTATTTCTATTATCCCAATTGAGATCCCAAGATAAATATTTCCCTTCATCCTTCTTCTTTCTTCTATTATTCCTGAACTGGAAAGATCATACTCTGCCTACTAGCATAATTTTGCAAAAACTGCAAGTAGGGATGTTCTTATTGTGTGCAATGGAGAAATTATAGTGATGATTTAAGCCACTCCAAAGTAATTCATTCTAAGTTTTATATGGCAATAAGGTGGGGATCTGGAGATATCCATTTGTTGCAGCATGCAAGTGCATTTCAAACACTTGTACACTGCGAAAATACCATACATGCATGAAAGTCTCATTTTCACTGGAAATGAACTCTCTCAACCAAGAATCACACTAAAATTGATTCTATAAATAGAACTTACTCTTCCCACATATGAAACATACTGCAAATATATGTGAGTTTTCCAATAGAAACTTTCTGCCCCAGAAAGGGCAGATTTACCAGGATGCCAGTTTTGTTTTATTCCCACTCGCTATATAGGGGCTGTTCCTGAGTTGTTATGCTACCTAAAATTCTGTTAATTAAAAAAAAAATCACACTCCTGATGGATTGTGCATTTATCAATCAGATATGAGGAAGCCTCAGTTCCATTTTTATAGATTTGCACCTCTCTAAAGAATAAAGGATATGCTGAATGACCATGAATGTGGAAGTACTAAATTCAAAAAAGACATGGCTTTTTATAATTTCTCTTCTGGGTCAACGAATTTTAGCATTGCACACATATTTGCTAGCAAGTTTTACAAAACTGAACAATGTTAATTGCCTATGTTCAAATAAAATGGGATGCTCCATTTATTGTAACATCTTTTCTCCCCCTGCAGAGTCTCAAAACATTCTGACAAGTTCTGCCATGATTTATAAACACTCAATTCTCAGAATGGCACAGTTAGATTAAGAATTTATTGAATTATTTGAGGAAAGACAGCATTTATTTGAAAATATGACAGAACTTATCAAAAGTTTCAAGAGTCTGAATAGCAGTGCCAGGCTATAAACTTCTGAAATGTACAACCCATCTAGTTAAGCTGAGGTAGATGGCATACTGGAAGGAGAAATCTGCCTTCAGGCTTCAAAACCAAAAAAACTCTCCACCAACAAAAATATAGTTGGGCTTTAATCCAGGCAGAGCAGCTGCATACATGTATCTGAGGCTTCCTCCTGTGCAGAAATGGTCAGTTTTGTCCCACTGTCCAAAAGGAGCAGCAGGGTGCCATTTTGTGGAGGCAGAGGAGAGATATCAATCTTTTCATTAATCATAGGATCTGCACATAATAACCTATGGGCTCCTCTGCTCTATCCACCTTTCAAAGCAGGAGTACAACCCCTTTTGTGTTTTTAGCAGCATTCTATCTGGTCTGACTTTTCATGTTCTATAGGACAGAGTATCTGTTCCTCCCAGGGGAATTATTCCATGGCTAACAGCTCTCATGGCCAGGAGGTTTCCTCTTTTAAAATCTCTCCTACTGTTCTAGCTAACTCTCTTACTGTTAAGTCATTGTAAATAATTCCTCTGTATTGTTGATGCATCCATGCCTGCATATGTTCATGCATAAAGTTGTCACAGTTTATCATCCTTCAAGAGTTTAGCTATATTTTAAACAGCTAAAAAAAAAACCCCAACCTCTATATGCTTCATTTCCACAGCAGCCCTCCTTAACGCTGAATTTCCCCCTCCTGTCAGTACCATTTGGTGCAGAGCCTTACCCAGAAGATATTGCAGGTGCAATCATAGCACCTTACGTACAGGAAGATTATTATCAAGCCACTTTTTTTACAAAAGCTGGTACACAGCCCTATTCCACCAGTGTGTTTTGGTACATGGATTTGTGTATGTTAACCACAAACTGAGCAGTAAGACAATTTGTGAACGCTGAAAAGGAGTTTGCTGTTGTTTGTGAGATGCTGTTGTAAGTCTCCACAGAGAGCTGTAGATAGCAGGCTTTTCCGTGCATATAAACAATTCTTTGAGACTCAGCACAGCAGCTCCTCCATATGCATTTTTTCATTTAGGCAGCAAAAGACATGACAAAACTTTAGTGAAAAAGTCAAATTTACGCTATACAACTAGCTAACTCTGGACCAACACCCACTCTACCTTCTTATTACATAACAGTTATCTTTTCACATTTTTAAGTGGTTTACTTTTTTGTCTAACTAAAAAATTAACTTCAACCTCTTCATCAGAAGAGTAGTAGCTGCAGTAGTTCTTTAGTCACACTATGTTCTCAGTTCCTCCCAGGCATTTAAATGTTACTCATAAATGTGGATATACCAAGCTCATTACTCCCTCTTTTCAGTCACCAATTAAAGTACCAATTTAGACCCACAATAATCCTTGTTCCTAGTAAAGATCATTAAAGATGGTGTTAATGTGTTTAATGAGTCTCCTGCTAACACAGTATTTTCCCAGAAGCCATAACCTTTGCTTTTGCCTCTCTACAGGAAGGATGTTGTCAAAGATGCAAGATTTCCTAGCCTGATCTTTTTCATAATAAGCAGCATGACATGTGTGAAAGAGTGTGTTTAGTTTTGAGCAATCTCAAGACTTTATGACACAAATAATTCTGAAAGTCTTTCTGTAGCTATGAAAATATCCCTAGGAATCCTATCTAGATTAAGATCCCTGCAGTTTTAAGCAGTGATTCCAGGAGGAAGTAGAAATTGTTTGTGCCAAGTAGGAGGCTACCATATCTGTAAGGGGACACCTGTAAAGAAACAGCTATGCAAAGACTCAAATAGAAAGAGGATTAATTCATTATACTCTAATTTATAGCCAAACACAAAGAAAGAATTTAGTACAAACTCAAGAATCTGTATCTGTATCATATCTGTCCTAATATAAAGCTATCCAAACATGGGTTTCTATCGTCTGAGTTTCCCTGTAAGGAGGCAAATAGGCAATGAGACATTCTGCTTGATGCCACTTTGGATCATACCTGACGACTTGCTGGGTGCTCATGTGTGCCTCTCTTGAGCACCACAATGACAAAGGCCACAGCAGAAGAACTTCTTATAAAGTAATTACACATTGATTTATACACAGCTGCTGGCCAAGTTACCATGTCTTGTCTGCAAACTGAGGCCTGTGTGTGAGTGGTTAGGAGCTTATTCCACTCAAAAAAAGGACAAATAAAAAGGAAGGGTAAATTGCTGTTTTTAAGGAAGAGAGGCAATGGAATTGAAAGGAAGGAGAGAAAAGTAAAAGGAGAAGGGACAGGAGTACATGACATGGCAGAGAAGACAACAGAAACAAAAGATGGTTGAGGTAAAGAAACTGTAAAATTCATCTCTTAGACTACAGTTAGTTTCTAATATATCCTGTTAAAATCTGGCAACTAGATGTTATCACATCATCGATATTTTTTGACTAAGGACGTATCAGTTCTTCTAGTGTGTCTTTGTTTGGTTCTTTCTTTGCCTGCTTTACAGGGCTGTACTGAGAACAGGCACATGTTAAAGTTGTAGAGAGTTCAGGTGCTATATTAGCTCCCTGGGCAGTGATTGAGGTAAAATGTAAAATGCTTAAGTTCTAGGTATATACTTCTGACAGACAGGGTGCTTTTTTGTTTTTAAGTTATGTTCCTCTATTGCTTGGTTAAATGTAGAGACACACACTGCTCTTGGAAATTGCTGGTTATAACTAGCTCTGACAAGCCATCTGGTGTCTTACTAGCACTGTATTTTTACTATTAGAGTAAAATTATCTTGATCAGGACTGCTTCTTTCTACACTGCAGAAATATTCGTCTTGCATCAGACCTGAAAGCAAATTTCATTGTTCTCATAGTCCTGTGCTAAGGACTTAGCAGGACCACAGTTATTTCTTGCAATTAGGACACTGATTTTCATAAGGTACCAGGAGAATCAGGTGGCCAAGCAAAAAAAGGTCAAAAGATCTCCATTGCTGATACCAGATAATGCAATACAGATAAATTTGTTTAAATTGCATGAACTAGCTGTAACTGCATGTTAGGTTTTTACATACTCCATCTGTATGTAAAGGTTTTTACATACTTACTGTATCTAAGGTTTTTAGATACTCCATCCAAGCTGCTTCTCTTTTCTGGACTGACATATGACTCATATGACTTCACCTTGTGAGTACTAGTGTTAAGGACCACCAGGCCCTCATCTCACTAGATGAGTGGCCAACAACTTTCTGATTCAAGGTCTAAGGCTTCCTCCAAGTTTACATGAGGAGAAGCCCCATGTATGAATACAGATGAGAGCAACAAAAGTTTGGCTGGTTTTTTCAACTTTGTTTTAACACAAGCAAGAGCATTTTTACCTAGGACAAGCATCTCAGATATGAGATGCCTGTTTCTTCAGAAATTCAGTTTTCTTTCATTGCTCAAGAAAGCACAATGGTTTCAGGCTCAGGTTTATTCTGTTTTCATGTCCTAGGATTTATTTCTTTCTGGTTTTAGGATTATTGACAAGGAGATGGAGGAAACTGTGTCCTTGTTGGGCCACTAGGCAGATGGGCAGTCAGTCTGGGTGTCCCCACTATAAAGCTAGAAAAAGGGTCTTAATCCCCCTCAGTAAAATGTCTTTGAGCTACTAGGAGTACTGTTATTGATATAATAATCGGAGACGTTGTAAGTGTGGAAAATATAATCTGTCATTTGAAGAAAGGAAAACATATGAAAAGGATGGTTTTAGTTGCCTCATAGTAAAACACATTTTGGAAGCCCCTCATCAACATAACGAAGGAATGTGCAGAATTTGATTCTGGAGCAAGAGGGAAGGATGCTGTGTAACCAAACTGCAATGTGGCTTCCTGATCCCCATCAGTTCCGTTAGTATTTACACAGTTCAAATTTAGAAATCGGTGCTTGGTATTAACTCATGCTTGAATTCTAGCAACACATAAGAGTTAATGTATCTCATAATGTTTACAGACAATTCCTCAAGTAGAGAAATTTTAGTATGTACAAACCTTGACTATTGCACAGCTGAAAATATCTTGAGTACAATATTTTTGTAAATTGAGGTTATATATTAATGCCTTGCAACCTTCTTCAAATCAAAATATGTTAGTGCTGATCAGGATGTCAATTATGTGATGGCAAATGTGACATGCAAATTTCTTGCAGTTATGGAAGACTTTTGCCTGCAAGTGCTACCAAATTGCAAACTACAGCACACAAATACCCCACTGCTGGAATAAATTATTTCAAACTTGCTTATTCTGCCTAGATTCCTTATTTCTGCACTGCATGTGCTTTATCAAAATGGAGATGATGCTTTTACTTGGAAGACAAAATACACTTCAACAACTCTCTCCAAGGTTTTAGCTGTTCATACCCAGGTAATACTGAAAATGCAGGCACATAGGAGTAACTACTGAGACTGTAGAATGATACTGAAAACAAAGGTACTAACTTGCAGCAAGAGCAATGGCACCATGCACGTGTGCACACAGACGTCCACCCACATGAGAGCACTAACATCTTGCAACCATTACTTGCCCTGTGATAGAGACATAATCTAGTTAAAATGGAAATGTATTAGGAAAGTCAAACAATTAATTGATCCAAGAAAGGTTGTTTCATGTTTTGTGTAAATCAAAGCTAAAAATTCATTTGAGGGACACTGCCGTATTGTAGACTAAACAGTATTTGGCATGAGCGCAGGGCTTGGTGTGGGTGTTAAAGTTGTTCTGCACTACACATGGTCAGTAATCCTCAACAGAAATGTTAACTCAATTTGTCAGCATTATCTTTATGTCAACAGTAATGCTTAAATATTTACAATAGACATAGTACTCTGAGGGTTTGTAACGCAAGATAAATTGGAAAAATGTTAACAAAATGGATGGTACTAATACAAGCCCTTGGCACTTTGTACTCTTCAATTTTATACACAAGAGAGTTTGCCTGAGAGTTGGATTTTATTAGGCTTTATGGTTTATTTGCTACCACCAAGCTTTTGCTAAAGTGAAGAAGAAATTTGTATAACCCTTGTAAAAACAGAAATGTATTAAGTTAATGATTCATGAGTACTGAGTCCACAAGAAAGAGGCATAGATTTTAACAGATATGTTCTGGACCAATTTCAGTCTTGAAATAAATGAGCATGAACAATATAGACCTGAAACTGAGTTGCACCTGTTTATATACTGACAGAATTTGGCCCTGTGTCATCAAAGAAATTATAAACATGCAGCGTATCTTTTTTTAAGATAATGTATGTTCATATAAAATATAATTCCAAATGCAATACAAGATAAATTAAAATACTCTGACTTCTACAAACAACTAAGAACAAAAAGAGACAAAAAATAACTAGGGAAAGTAGTTTCAGCTCTGAAAAGTTTCAGTTTTGCAGCTCTGAAATTACAGGAATAATAGAATAATGAAACAAGATAGCCTTCCTAGACACTTTGCCTTTGTTACTCTCCCTTTTTCAGAATCATTGACATACATTCTTCTAATGAGTTCTCCTAATGAATTCTTCTAATGAACAATGGCTGTGAAAGCCAAGCATTTATTTCAACCATGTGTAATACTATCACCCTTAACCTTTAACCTTTTCCCTGTTTGTGTTTCTGATTCTAAACTGTCCCTCAGCATTTGCACACCCAGATGCCTATATCTTCCCAATGTCTCAACGACTAGAGTCTTCCCAGTATTTCCTCCAGTCATAGCTCACCAGACAGAAGCACATGAGGAACCTCACTGCCTACTTTGACATGATGGTTTTAACAAGAATAAAAATTGTAACCATGCCTTTCCTGGATGAGACAATTCCACTTTTCATTTACAGTATTTACAGCAGCTTTAACTCACTTTCAGAGATGTACATGTCATTTTTCCTCCATACTGTTTTCTTCACCACTTTCTCCAGCTAGTTTATTATCTGTTGTCTTGTTACAACTTATACTAGAACCTGTCATCTTGAAAAGTTTGTTTCTACCTGTCTCATTTTCTGCTCTTGCACTTAAGTCTGAAAGTGTTTTGAGATGTAATTTTTTAGACAGTGTGATTGTCGTAAGAGGAAAATAGTGACATAGTACAGAAAAATATTGTGACATAAAAGGAGTTTTGTCCATCCCACTACTTTTTTCTATTATGTTTACGTACAAATTCACTGGTTACATATCATGTATGTTTTGCTCTTGTAGTTCTTGTCTCCATGTTTCCTCAACTTTCATAAACTGTCAGTAAGCACTTGACTGTGATATTGTAAATATGAAGAGATAGTTCAAAATAGTAATAATTAAAAGAGTAACTCACAGATTTAAAAAAAAAAACATTCTGTGCAAAACATATTGCTCTTTCAAAGGCTGACCTAGAAGGTTTTGTCAAATGAATAATAACTCATTGTCAAACTCCCCCAGAACATTTCTGTCCCTGCTCCAACAGAGTACTACTTTAATTGAATCAACATGGGAAAACATGTTTCAAAGCATTTGTTACAGACTATAGTGTCAGACAAAAGAGGTTAGTTCATCATTTTGCAAGACCTCCCCCTATTTCCACATACACTTGGTTTTTTCGCTTCTTCTTGGTCCCTCCTGCCCCTTCATAAATCTGCAATGCTTAACTTTAAACTATTCCATTTTAAGCTAGTATACACTTACACCCCCAAATATTTGGATAGCTTTAAATAAAAGAGTTCAGAGTGAGAAACCAGGTAAATACAATCCAGTCCCTTCGTACGCACACACACACACACACACACACACTCTATCTATAGAACACTCACTGTTCTCTAATTAGGAAAGCCAGCTGGGATTTGAATATTTCTTTGAAGGAAGCACAGAAGCAATGTTTAGAAAATGTATGAAATACCAGCTTGTCTTTGAGCTGCCACTCAGGCTTTGAGTCTTTTGCCCCATATTCTATTCACCATTCTTATTCTGGACCTGTGATATCCGATTCCTGTTTCTGTAATTTCCATCTTTTGTTCACAAGTCTATCTCTCACAATAACACTATTCAGATAAACTATGTCTTTGAGAAGTCAGCTACTATTTTTTTTCCCCCTTTCTTGTAAAGATCCCATTAGTGCTTTGGGATCCTGTGATACAAATGTACAAAGCAAGAGCCCTCTGCTGAAATATCACAGCTCACTTTTCAGTGCTGCGTCAGATAGCATTAGCAGGGAGTTTTTATAGTCCACCTTGCAAAACCTTGCAAATGATGGAAACCACTCTCTGTTAAACAAGAAGAACTAAGGGAGCACAGCAAAAGATATACTTGTAGTACACAGCTAATGTGTAGTGTTGTTTTGGCACTGAAGGAAAAATATAAGAGGATTTTCCTAGATAAGACACCTTACAAGTACAACATATGCATGTGGTTACACTTTGCCCATTTATTCATTATTCAATTGAAAATTTTAAGCTTTCAAGAGTTAAAAAGTAAAAAGATCAGAGTAACAACCTTGAACTGCACAGCAAAAGATACAGAATAATTTTGTTATGTCTCCTCGCAATATAAGGTTTGTAGTTTTTTCAGGTACACACTAAACAGCAAAATGCATCAGTGCTGCTTCAAGGTAAGTAATAAATTTATAAGAAAATCCACTGTATTTCAAATAATTTTAATAACAATAAGAAACTGGTGTTTAGTCCTGTAGATAATGCATAGAAATCTATGATGCATATTTCTATAGCAAAGTCCCAAGTTGTAAACTCCTGGATCCTTGCCAACCATGTGCTTTGTGATTTTCAGCAGACCACTTCTCACCAGAGATATGTCATCTTATATACCTGTAGCATGGGAATGTTACCATTTGCATCAAGGAGACTTGATACAGAGGTGTAATTTCACTTAATAGTATTTGAGATTCTTGGATGAAAAAGGTTTTATCAGCTTCCAAGGTCTACATTCCAACTACTTATCAATAGAAAACCAAAATTCAATGAGATTCCATAGGCATTTATTGTTGGATAAAATTTAAAATTATACAAAGCAGGTGGTATGAGTAACACTAATTGTGTAATTTCAAAGGTTTTTACAAAACTAATTCTTTTTTTACTGTTCTTATAACAAAAGAAGATAGATAAAAATGTTGATACTAGACTGATTAATTGCCTTAACACTTATGCAGTAGCTCAGGACATGAAGTAATTAAAGTAGTTTTCATCTGCAATAAAATCAACAGTAATTTTGAAATATATTTGTGAAAGTAATTCCAAGATCAGGCATTTTCTTACTAGTTTATCACATTTTAATTTGAAACAAAACAAAATGAAAAACAAACAAACAAAAAAAAGAAAAAGAAAATTGTTTCTGTAAAAACCATATCTGTATATTCTAACTGGATCTCAGAGGTTTGTTTGCCTTAAAATCTATTTTTTTTTTAGTTTTAGAATAGCAAAGTTGCAGGCACAACTAATTGCAATAGGACTCAAGGGCATCTGTTTACTTACGGTAAATAGATGAATACTTAAACAGCACCAGTGGCCTATACTTTATGGCTATGCTAATGTCTAAATACCGAAATCTAAACATCTAAATTTATATCTGTAAGGTCCATAAAAAACTTACTTTGGGATGCACTGTAAACACCATACAGAGACACACGTCAACAGAGTGCTTACTGACCTTGTGAAGGTGGTATTAAACTCAACTGCTTTGAGAATTGAGGTTAAGCTGTGCCTGAGTGCTCTGTTGGACTGCAAGTGATCATCACTGCACTTGCTAATGTGGAAGTCTGGCGCAGTCAGAGCTGAAAACGCGATTCCAACAGCTTTTTTTTAAGGAAAATAAGCACCAATAAGCACTATTCTGAGCAATGAAATATGATTTCTTTGGCCTCACTGACCTATTTCTCTTGGTCCCCTCAAGAACTTCTGGTCTCAACAGTCAGCACTACAGAGACACCAAACAGAGGAAGCACATCTGCTACTCATGGCACCTACTCCCTGGCAGACTCCTAGCAGCAGTTGGCTGCAGTTTCAGCTTTATCTAAAGATATGCCCCATATTCAGGCTGTTATGTGATCTATCTTTGCTGCTTTCTCTTCCTAAAAGCTTTCTCCGTTCCCTGAACTTATATGCTTTTTTCACATTTGTGAATTAGGTGCTATATGACTTGCTCATGAAATCGCTACATAGGCTGTTTTACAGCCCCGGGGTGGAAGCCAGGGATCTCCCCACATTTGTGTGTCTTCTGCCTCCAAGCAAGCAAGACAGGAAAATTAATTACCCTATGGGCACATTTACATGCTGGGACCGCGATTTCAGTGGAGGAAGGTCAAACGTGCAAGCGCAGACTCCTGCTTGCCTTCTCAAACCATGTTGCTGCTTACCACACAAGTAGGAAGCTTGTCACATGTAAGAATTGTAAAGTAAGGTTACTTATAAACCTATTTTCAAATGCTGATCTTCGACCTGTCGCCCCAGAACCTGTCAGAATCACAGAAGCTGCACTCCTGGGTACGTGTAAGCATAGTGTTTTTCACATCAGGGAGGACTCAGGAGCGTGTTTGATTTGTTATGTTCACAGCCAAGGGGCATTTGCAGGTGCAAGTCAAAGCCGCAAAGGCATAGGAAAGCCTCACCAGTGCACACCGAAGAGGATCCCTTTGATCTCTGAAGGTGCAATAATGCTCTGCTGCGGAGAAGACTGTCCCCCTGTATATTTGAGAACGTGCTATGATCAACATCAGACACAGCTGGGTAAGCAGGAAAGAGCAACTAGCTTCCTTGAAACCCATGTCATACATGAAATTATACTAGGTGCATAAAACAGCAGGCTTTCCAAAATGTGCTGAAATCGGGGGCGGTGAAAGCCATTTCAAAGGAGACTGAATCAGGTCTAAATTGATCATACAAATACCTGCACATCACTCTGTGTATTTGTCAGGTGTAGTATTCATTTTTTAAAAGGTTTTGGCCTTCTCATTCACCTGAAAATACTTCTTCATAGATGTTCTGTATTCATTCAGATTTCCTAGACTTATTCCACTGTGGCAGGCATTGAATTTAGTCTCCAGTTCAAGCTTTGGGCTGCTTTAGCCCATCAATGTAAACAGAGCTGTTATAATCAGTCTTTAGGATTGCCATAAAAGTTGAGGGGCCGTTTAGGGAATGTGGGTCTGGTCCAAAATTACTTTGTCTTTTTGTTTCACTTCAGGGCACCTTGAAAGAAGTCCTAAATTGGCACTGGCTTTTCCACAAATTAAATGCAGGACTTTTTCTAGGTTTTAATATATTCAGAGAGGATTGCATTTTTATTCAAGCAGAATGATCAGTGAAACACTCATTTCATATTTTACACTTATATAAATTATCTGTAAATATTTTCAAATAAAAGGAGAAAAAGAACTTGAGAAATACACACTTTGGGGAAGAGGAGTGCTCTAAAATTTTACAGCAAGTTTTAGGAAGTACCTTAGAAAGTAGGGGATAGATACAATAATGGAACATGTGCAGTTCGTTATCTTCTCTTTATCAAAGACTGTGCTCTATCTGGTTGGAAGTGGACCTCATTTCATACTGAGTGATTAATTTGTTATGAATGAGTAATTCCATGAGTTTTAAGCTCCTCTTTTATTTATCAGACACCTGTGAATAGATCATTTTCACTGGACTTAATTGATATTCACTGAACTGGGATACTTGCTTAGTTCATCAAGTATTTTTCATATCTGAGATTTGAGTTATTCTACTGAATTGTGATCAGCTGAATGAGTGACCAAGCATGTGATGTGCTTGAAAGCACAGATCATACCCGCTCAAAACACGTTGGTCTAATCTATTATCTGCTTGAAAAGGAACTCAAGTATTTCTACTATGCATTTTATGTGTACACCTCTAAATGGTTTTCCACCGAAAATCCCATGATTCAAATATTTCAAATGCATACAGATTCAGATTAGCTGCTTAGAAAAAAGCACATCATTACCTGATTCTTAATCACAATCAGTTCAAAGGCTGTTTTAAATGTTAAGAAAGGATTTATAAAAATATCTCAGGTAGTCCAGCAAAGGAAGAAAAGAAATATGCCAAGACGGGAAGGCAGAACTCTAAATTACACAGTAGATTATGGATTTATAGATTTTTCAAACAGAAAGAAGCTGCCAAAGCACAGTAGTCTCATATCTCTTGAACATCCTAACTATCCTCAGGAAAGCTGATTCATTTGCCTTATTTTGCACTGAATCCAGAAGATAAAGAAAGAAAACTGGAATTTCACTCCTAAAATCTGATACAACTTGTGTGAGAAGAGAAGTAGGCATTTCTCTTTATTTATAGCAGCACCCAGACACAGAAGAAGTGTAGGTCCTTTTTCTTTTCTCATCTAGCTTATCATAAAGGCAGTAATCAGGTAAGTGCTGAAGATACTGTTGTTACAGTAACTGACCATCACTTGACCCAGTGTATGTACTTCAGTGAATGAAAAAAAATCTGGTTTTGTATGAAAAAAGAGAAAACCATAGCAAGTGCTTGAAAATACTGGCATCCTTGACAGGACAAATGTTTTTATGCAATTTAGAAGTAGTTTGGAAAGTGAGACAGGAATTCTGCCCTGATTATCACTACATAGAGGGATATAAGTAGAGCCCAAAGGATATAAATTCAGTGTTCATTGGGAAAAGACAATAACTGTAGTGCTCTTACTATGGAGAGCCTGTATTTTTCAAGTGGCAGTCTGAAAATGTTCTCTCCCTTCTTGCATTAGATATCTGAGGAGGCCTGGCAATCAGGATTATATATACACTTGACTGAACTGTCTTAAGTGTTTGTTTCACAGTAATGATCAGCTGGGAGTTTTTGTGCTCTGAGCCATGAACCAAGTCTTTTAAGATGACTTCAAGTTTTCAAGTTAAATTTGCTTTGTGGTGGATTTCATACCACATCACAAATATATTTGACGCAATTTCCAGCACTAAAATAAGTGATATACAAATATGCATGCCATGGTGTTGAGGCATCTGCCACACATTTTCTTTGAACACATGGGTTTCACTTAGACTCCAGTTTACAAGTAGTAACCTACTTTAAAATTAAAAAAAAGAAATGAGGATGTTATCTTTTGCTTTTACATCTGTATCTGCCCAGTCGTGTTTTCCTTGGTCTCTCCTAGAAGAACTAATTTAAAATGGAGATTGGACAAAGGTAAGAAGGAGTGAGTAGTTGTCAAGAAATTCTGCTAGGAAGAATTTGAAGATGTTGAATCACGATCAGTGACTCACTTTTCTTTGTTCTCAGAGGTACTATCCCACAACAGATTACACTAAGCGCAGGAATGAATGATCTGTCATGCCATTTTGCTTCTCTGCATCCTGTAGAAACACAGACAACAAATAAAACTGGTCACAAACCCTCAGGACTTGACACTAAGGAACAGTACAGGCAAACAAAATGTACTCAGAAATAAATTATCAAAAAATATTAATTTTACCAAATATCTTGTGTTTGTAAGAAAAATAGGAAAAAAAACTATTATGAGGTTATGCTCCCTTTGTTCTTATTCCATAAAAATATTGCATGTTGATTATTTTTTAAAATAACATAATAACTTACATGTGGTTAGACAGGAAAGCCGAGAAGAATTAATGCAATATAATGGAACGCTGAATAATTCTGCTTGCAGTGCTCTACGTCTGGGTGATACACACAAACAAGCATGACATCAGAGAATGATAAAAACACAGTGTTCCGCATTCACCCACGGGTTTAAGAACACCAGTCTGCCACACTAAAGCCTGGTTGCCTTGTGGGACTCCTTGGAGACCACATGGTTTCCTACTGTACTGCCATTTCTAAACCAGAAACTTCCTGTTTCCAGGAGCTATCCTTGAGTGTTTTTTCTGACAGAATAGGCAATTCTCTGCAATTATCTGGAACCAAAAACTTTCTACCCTACGTTATTGTCCTTTGTGGGTTTTGTATATGTCTCCTCATTCCTCATGTAGGAGGATGTCAGTCCTACATATTTAAGCTTCTTCACATGACATCTGTGCTATAAAAAATGGAAAATTTGTGACATACTTGATAGTAAAGTAAGAATGGCCATTTTACCCTTGCGGATTTCATAAACAGTTGCCTTCAGTGGTGAACAACATGAATTAGTCACCAACATAACAATGGAAAAAGAGTTCTCTGACAGAAGTGATAATGGAGCAATTTCTGTTGCTAGCATCATGACAGCTGTGATCATTCTCAGCTAGAAAATACAGTGTGGGAAGATAGTGAGAACACGCTTATAGGTAAAATCTTGGTCCTGCTGGAGTAAAGATGAGAACTACATTTTATCTCAATAGACCCATGGTTCAGCCTTTCTAGAGTAAAAAGAGATTAAGAGTTTGTTTAGCCAGCATGAAAAATACAATATAAGCTCAGATAATAAATTCTCTGTCCCAGTTTCACTCATTATGCAGCCTCAATTTTGAGCACCTAACTTAAACAGAAATCAGTGGTTTCTACTTCCTTAGCATTAAAAAAAATGAAGTATAAAGAATTTCTGAAAACCAGAAATTCAGTGATAAAATTTGTTATATGAAGACTGACTATAATAACTCCCGTATGAGGGGAAGCAAAATCAACACCCACCACCACCTCCCTGTGTACTAAAAGTGTGTGTGGGGCTGTTGTAGGGAGCAAAGTATGAACAGTGCAGAGATTACATTTATCTGAAGGGCTGTGGCAATACTTTAGTGAGTTCTGTGTTTTGAAACTATATGTTATTTTTAATATTTTCTTGATTATGATATTTTCTTTTAGTCTGGGTAACCCTGACTGTTAACTAGCCTTCAGCCAGTATCAGATCATGGTTCTGTTTGAAAATTTCAAAACCTAACATTTCAAGGAATTGACAAAAAAATTCTTAGTAAAGGAGAAGCACATAACGTTTATTTGTTTGAGATTATTCTAAAAGGCTCACTCACTTTTACAATAATAGAATTAATATCAGAGAGTTATTAGGTAAATTAGATTATTCAAATAATCTAGATTTTAAATCTAGTTCTAGAAAATTATAAGACTTCTCCAGAGTAGTCATCAGTCTCCAAAAGTCTTTTAAAGTCTGCAGGGATCAATGAAGCTCCAGAAATTGGAAATATTTTGTCTATCTTTAAATTACACAAATAAAAAAAGAATTGTAGAATGTTAGATTGGTCAGTTTAACTGCACTCTCAAGAGAAAGAAAAACCACTGGCAAATATAAAGGCAACAGTTTGAAACAAATAAAGAGAGAAGCAATAGCCAAGACAGACCAGCCAAGTTCCAATCTAATTTTCTTCTGTGATGGATAAGAGATTGTTTAGATGGGGGGAAAGCGGAGGTGTTGTCTGTCTTCAGTAATGCTGTTTGTTGATCCTGCTTCCGGTGTTATGGTACAGTGCAAAGTCATCTGCTACCTTCATTTTCAGATTTTTAGGCCAATAGACCAACAAAAAATGGTTTTCAAAATGCTATGCCTAATCTAATAAATCCTAAAAGATTTGTTCTAGTCACAGATCCCCCTGTGATCAGACCTAAACTGAAAAAAAGTGGTTTAAATGTGGGAGCAGAGCTATTAAGAAAAATATGCACAGACAACAGATCAAAAAAGCTAACAAATAATTAAAAAGGCTATTGAGCCTTATGAAGGAGGCAGTCTGAAGGGTTGGTACTACAACAGTCACCATGGAGGATGAAAGAAACTGAATTTCAAATTTATGATTACGATCAAGCTTAAGACATGTGACAGAATTCAACATAAACTTGCCAATTTGGAGAAATCGTGTTAAAAAACCAATTCAACAGAAAAGGCAGTGACAATGGGTTTTGGGAGGGATTAACCACTTTAAGAGTACAGGACAGTGGGCAACAAATAGGAGAGCACAGTCTGCATAGCAATCAACATTTTCATGCTAGGGAAAGACCAATGCCTGTTTGAGGTGTTTAAGGAGCAATTCAGCAGAAGACACAAAGTAGTCTTTCCATTGTGATAAGGCCTCAGGAGGAGTATGATCGCAATCACTTGTAAAGATCCAGATGAAGAAAAAATCCAGAGGAGTTCTGCAATGGTAAAGTGACATCTGAAAAAATGTGACTTGGAAGAAGTGATTGAAAGACCCTGGGACTGTTTAACTTAGATAAGAGAAGATTTCTGGAAAACAGAATAGCAATCATCTGGCATCTAGGCTGCTGCTAGGAAGATCAGTAAGAGAAAGAATGTTGCAAGGGGTATTTGAGAAGGCACTCGGATACACCTTCTAGTACTAATCACTGTCAGTCAGTGTCAGTCGCTGCCTGGGGAAGTTGTGATAGCATTTGAGAACATCATGAGAGCATTTAAGAACAGTTTAGACAAATATCTTTAAGGAATTACATACCCCAGGAACGGACAGAATGTCTTCTTTCCCTTTCCCTGGTCTTGAGTGTGCAATCACTGTTAATATGTATCTACTCCCTATAATTTTGGCCATAGGTCTCTGAATGGGACAGAGTGAAAAACGTCTGTAGCTCTGTGTCACAGGAGAGAGCAGACTAAAAAAGTGCAAGACCAAGATCCAGGGCATCAAGAAGCCAAAATCCTAGGATGTCATGAGCAATCCCAAACAGACGGCACATGGCAGTCACAGCTGTTGGGCAGCCCTTGACAAATACTGATAGACATAAATGATACAAACTGAGGAGCTGTCATAACATTAGCTAGATAACCTCCCACAGAAACTACCAAGTGGCTTGGTAAAATGTCACTCCTTCAGAGACAAAGATTGGAAAGTTTACATACTTCAAATTTTTCAACTAGCTTTTCTACAAAGACACTTGGAATTTGTTTGCATGGGAAGTTCATCAATAAACACTCCCCAAGCTGCAGCAAATGCAAGTAGCTGTACCAGCCTCTGGTGTTTTTGAAATAGTCTGAACACATACATGCAAGTAGAAATTATTAGAATGGTCTGCTAACCTACAATTACCAGGGAGAGAGGATTTGAAAGAGAGGAAGAAAGTGGTTAAGGTTAGGATAAGTGGATGTCAAATACTGTATTGTTCTTTTTCTGCTTATTTTATTTTCACTGCTCTGGTTTACTGCCCCTTCTGAGTGTGTCAGAAGCTATATCAAAATAAATACACCTTCACAGAAAGGTGAGGCTACAAGAGTTACACAGGCTGTTTTTATGTGTGCTCAATGTTAAAAGCTCCCTTACATATTCTAGGATTGTGAGGAAAAAAACTAACAATGTACAAGTAAACTCACAAACCATGGTCCTCAATGGGCAGCCAAAATTTGATGCCAGGGATGTAACTGATCCAAGCGGGGAAAAAAATGTAGTTTCCTTTTTTAAAAGCACAATATAGTGACGAGGCTATTCCTTTTTCCCCAGAGAAAGAATCACAAAAGTAAGAAAAGTGCTGTTGGGTAAAACAAGCAATCAATGGTAGTGAATGTTGTGGTTTGAAGGAGATGACAATACATTAAAAAAAAAAAATTTAGGTCGCCTAGCGTAAAGTTAGTGATGACACTTAAATTCTTACATCAAATTAAAGACCAGTTTGGAACTGGGCTCCACTAAATCCTATATTTCACCAAGTTACATGGTCAGACATTCCTGAGACACAGATTTTCCATTTATAAACAGAACTCTTTGTGACTTTATGCATTTTAGCAATGGAGTGGAAATCATTACGATGCTTTGCATTTGTGTTCTGCATTAACAGGAACACAAAATTTACGGCTTGTGCAAGTCTTCCTGTTTTTTGTTTTCACACTGCAATGAAGTCAAGGGCCCCACTTTGCAGGGCCCAGCTAGAAGTCAATAAGAGCAGGAGCAAATCTCCAAGCCTTAGAACACCAGCCACAGTTACATCACAAATTAAATGCACCACTTGGATTATCTGCTGTTTAAAATAGTACTCTTTAGTATGCTATCTATGTGAATAAAAGCATAAACATTTCAGCTATCAACTCATCAAAACCACTTGAGCAAGCATAAAATATCTTCTTGGCACCAGGTAGTCACTCCATCCTCTTAACATGATTTCTCTCTTTCGAACTTACTCTTCAGCCACATGCTAATGGGTTCATCTTAAGATAGCAAAGCCATGCATGCTTTTAATATCAGACTTCCTTGCATTGGCAAGAACTACAGATTTTTTGCTGACAAGACATTTTTACAACTATATGAATGGTAGATCTTTGTTTAGGGAAAAAAAAATGAGGTGAGTAAGAATTTTGAAACACAAATGATGCCATGTGAATCTAAACCAAGTGCAAGCATTACAGACCACTTCATGAATGCAAATGAAGTAAAGTGAAGAATAAAATGAAAGTCCAGCTCATCTCCAAAAGTATTTTCTTTGGTTTTTTACTCTCTAAATAGCCTTTATTCTCTGCAATTTGGTCTGCTTATTTTCTTATTTTATTTTTTATTTTCCGTGTTTACTACTGAGCAGGAATATATGAAACAGATCACCTAAGTTCTTTTAATTCATCTTGTTTTTTATTTTCCTACACCTACGCCCTTGGGTATTGTTATTTAATTGTTTCAAAGGGCCAGCCACAGCCTCTAAAGCCACAGGTCAGGCCCTCCCTGACTGGTCACAGAGTCCACCAGGCGCAGATTGAAGTATTCTCATGACAAATACTGCTAGTGATTGAGTGCAGCATGGACTGGACCACAAGACTCCTGCTACAAGAGGTCTGTGATGACAGGCTTACAAGAAAACAAGGATGTCTTCCCTTTTAATCCCCAAGACAAATCAGCATGGGTTTCCTCTGTTCTGGCCATCCACCAGAAAGTCCTCACCCATTACTCTTCTCAGTTCCCTTTACAGGCAAGCACATATGATTTTCAGTCCACTCTCTCTAATGTCACCCCCTCAACTGCACTCATACATGCACACACACTCTTCCCCTTCAACTGAAAGCAGAAAAATTAGAGGCAAGTAGGGAGAGCAGATTTCTCCCTAAATCTTTGTTGCTGAAGACAGCAAAAGAGCTTAATGAGTGCCTTGGCTGAGAGCCCCATGCTGGCTTGGGCCGGCTGCTCCTGCGACGACAGCACCAGCACGGTTTTATTCTCAGCTCAGTCAGCACCTCCCCAGCAAGGACTTCAATCGCGCCAGATGCTACATTCACACAGCAAGGGACCACTGTCTTCCTCTCTATTCCTGTGGGTGACATACCAGAGAAGATCAGGGAGAAATACAAGAGAAATCCATGCTTGTCCTAGACTACTGTGGTCAGATAATTCCTTTTGGATTTGTATCAAATTCCATTTAATGTCATCCTTTTCTGTGGTCTCTTTTTTCCCCCTGCCACCAAGGTCCTCTCAGCTGTCCCACTGACAAGTCGGCCTTTTTCTGATGTGCCCAAGTGCCTGTATGGACACAGTATCAGATAAGCACTGGGATGAGTGACTGGGTTAACTGATAAAGTTGTTAATTAAAGCTCTGTTTTCAACACTGCTGAAAGATTAACTGGGCCAAAAGTTAGAGGCTAGGGGAAGTTTTACTTTTAACAATATACACTGTTTGGTAAATAAAAGGCTCTAACAATTTCAAAGAAAGTTGTGCCAAGAACCTTGCAAAATTTTCCTCCTCAGAGAACTACACAAACGGTGCAATTCACTTTAAAGCTTTGTAGGTTTAATTTTGCAAGTCCCTTGTAAACACTGAGGCTAATTCACTGAAAACGCTATAGACTGAAAGCATGGTCATTTTATAATCTTAACCATTCATTCCCAATTACGTATTCCTAACATTTCAAACTTGCCAAAGATCAAAATTACTGGAAAATTGGAAGTGGGTTTAAAAATAATTTCTGTCTTCTCCAGTGTAGGGTTTGATATCCAGTTGTTGGCCGGAAGTAAGGTAATGAAATCATATTAGGGTGGCAGTGACTAAGCTAATACCTATTTTAAAGTACTAAATGCACTCAGTGTAAACTGTGTGTCTCTCAGGCTGAGCTAATTAAGCCTGAACTAAGTCCCTGTGCAGTCCATAGAAAGGCTGCTGCTTTTCTTTTGGCACTTGCACAATCACCAAACAGCTCATCATTACTGGTTGTATAAAATACTATGGAAAGTCTAACTAGCATAAGCAGATACATCCCTGAGGTATAAAAATGCTCTCCAGTGCCCCAAGTGTGTCCACACCTGTTTTATTACTTGTACATAATATTCCCAGATGGAAAAACATGTAGATAAATTTTGAAACAGTGTGATGAGCTGAACTAAACTCTGCCTGAAAATAAGGGCAATTTTCTAAGCATGTTTTTGATTTAAATGCTGCGACAGCGGTTATTTACTGTGAGGGTAATAGAACAGATGGTGAACACTTAGCTGACTAATACGTACTGGTTGCACATGCAGTGCATCAAGGCTTTTATTAGCATTGAGGCAATGATTCTAAATCACAGCTTGTTTTCTTGCTTTTAGGCAAGAATTGTTAATAAATAGAATGGAAAATGAAAGGTGATTACCACTTAAGGATTACACTTATGCTGTGATTATCTTGCATTTGACATTTTCATTTATCATAAGGTAAACCTGAACTGGAAGATTGTGATGAAAGCACTCATTTGTAATCTATTTTTACACTAAATTTAATTAAACAATGAGTGATGCAAAAAATTTATTTACGTGTTCTGATCTGACCCTTGTTATAAGGATGTAAGAGATGTGTCCAAACTGCTCCTACCATTAGTGATGAAATCTAAAGGTGCTTTGTTTCAGACTGCTCATTTAAGAGCAAGCTTTAATTTGCTGAGCCTGTACTCTGTTGGCATTATCACTAGAGATACTAAAACCAAGGTCATAATCTGCACCCATATATGGGGTTTTATAATGTCAGAGTCATCACTGAAGGTATTATAGCTGCTTTCTAATTACATTTTGAAACAAGTGAACTCATTCCTTCCAGTTATGCTGCAATAGTTGATTGATCTCTTTGTGTCATATTTTCAAACCCCATTGGGAAATGCTTATATTGCAGCTGTGGTCTCCCTGTGCTGCCACAATTTAGAAGAAAAATCAAAAGCCACATATCTCTTGGTAAAGTGTCTGGCTTATCTTAATGATCTAAAGCTGCTTTGCAACATAGATATCAAGTAATCATTAAAAGGTCTGGCTTGACACCACCGAGGATGGAATGCCTTCTCTATCCATGGAGCAAATACAGAGCAGCCTCACAAAGTGAGATAAACTGACAACACAAGGCCTGTTCCCTAACTTGGCCCCCAAATGGAGTGTGCCAGGTGGGACTCCTGTGTGACCCCTCTTAGTTTTCATTCACATTCGTAGCAACAATTTTATATTTCAGCTACCCAGGCTGAATTTTGTAATGTTTTGCCAGTCTTTCTCTTCATAAACCCATATCTCCTTACAAAGCTCTGTATTCAGCTTCCAGTCTATTTTCTAAAAGTATTTTAATTTCCCTTCTCTTCCAAATTAATTTCTTCTTTAATTTAAATAATTAAATAATTATTTTCCAAAATAATTTCTTTAGTTTCCAGTTTTTTACCCCGTCCTATTCCACACTGATGCCCTATCTTTTCCATTTTTAATCCTGACATATTGTTTCTCACCTCAGATTACTGTCTTCATCTAAAGCACACTAAAATTGTTTGAGAAGTAATTTTTTAGGGATGAGGAAGTGAAAGATCTATGGAGATTTTATTAACCTTTTTATACATAAAATGTAATACATAATTATTTTATGACAGAAAAAGGAAACCAATTAAATCACTAAAGCAGAATAAATGATGGAATTTTACATATGTGGACAGATTAGGTATTATGGTTATTTAGATTCTCACGTTCTAAAAGAAAAACTCTATAATAAGAGGTTTTGCACAGAACAGTGCAATATGATGAAAGAATGATGAAGAATGAAACACACAAACAGTAAGAAAGAGCTCCCAACACCTAGAAGTGCCTTCAACCACTTATCTACAAAGAATGGGGAAATTCACTGGCTCTCATCCAGCTACAGATAAATTTACAATGACAGGGACTTGCAAATGGCAGAAAATAAATATGTAAAATTCGGAGGTTATTTCTGTTGAGAGAGATTCAAAAACTGATGAATTCAACAAAATCTCTAGTTTCCCTGTCACATTTTGCTTCACACCTTGTTGATTCTATAATGTTGCAGATCATATTCAGGAGTTGTAGTTACAGAGCCATAGAGGAGGGATTATTCCAGAAAACCTTTGCCCTGTCAGGCACAGAAGTCTGCTCCCAAGTACCTGGCTTAAACGAGGCTGTGGCATGACTGCCTTCTGGGTAAAAAGAGTACATGGGATTTTCCCTGTTCTTTACACTTCACCCTTAGCCTTGCTGAAGCTTCTATGGACATGGGAAGAAATATCAGCAGTATATGCACTAGTATTGGTAGAAGCCCTGAGGAAGAAATGCCCTGCTAAAATTGAAACAGAAGGCTTGCCAAGCAGAGTGCATCGGAACAGGAGAGCAAACCCTGTAAATATAGGAGAAATAGAATGAGACAAAGCACTGTAAATTTTAAGTCTTACATGAAGGCTTGTAGATTACTTTGCAAGAGCAACTGCTTTTCCTTTAAACAGTGATTCTTACCTATGCAGGAGTTGTACTATCAGCTTTTGTGACATCATTTCATACTCCACCTCTTTCCCTCTAGCAGCACATGTCTGCATCCAGCTCTACAACACAGCTTGGACCAAGACACAAACATGACTTCTGCCAATACTATGGGCTGTACAATACATCACAAATGCACAAACTATTGTCAAAACTAGGAACTACCACTATATATATATATCAAATGGGTAATTAGAATAATTTATTATTTAAATAAATCAGCTTATTTTCTTTTCCTTGTTTCTTCTCTGAATATCCAGTCAATTTCTAACATATGGGGGTTCTTTGCATGTGAGTAGCTTGATATAAAAAAAAAAAGAACACCCTTAATTCTCCACTTTCCCTCATAGCACTGCTCAAAGGAGCTGTGAATAAATGCCAGGTTTCACTGCCTTCTCAGGCATCTTCCATGCTTTCTGAATCAACCAGATATGTTTCACAGACACCTTCCTGGGTAAATCATCCATTTCATCTCCTATTCTTGACACAGTGCTGCCATGGTTTGATACTATCATTTATGCAATGCTCCGGTCTCCTATCTGGTTGATTAGCAGTACACAGTTCATCTCAGACTGAAACAATAATTTTACAAGAGATCCTGTAAGTCCAAATGCTGAGCCAGCTGGCTATATTTTCCAATGAAGTAATTCACTTATGCTGTCTAGTCAGAAATTTTGTGCAACACTGTATATCACCGAACTGCATCTTTTATGGTGTACCACACAAGCCGTCTGTGATCCTCTACTATCTGTACACGCCACAAAACAAAGACTGTACCTATGGCAAAAAGAGTTCAGCCTCCCAGGACAGCTCTGCTGCCTTCAGCAGGGTTACACCAGGCATGAGTTCATAATTTATGAAAATAGTAAAAAGCACTCCTGGATCAAACATCCCTTCAAGTGCTGTGATAGAGATGCCTTGTCATGACAGACTGGCTTTGTGTCAGTGCCTGCAGGGGACACATTTGTCACTTTCTTTCCAGCAGTAAGTAAACAGCCAGACTTCATGCATAGCCCCCAAAGTGAGGTCCTTTGCAGTCTTGTTTGTTCTGACAGCTGCTATTTACACACCTTTGAGAACAGCAGTGAGTCTCGCTCTCCATATAAGTCAATAGAGCTGCAAGAGTTATAAATCAGGAAATAATCTTTCTTGCAAATAAGCCTAGAGTCTTTAAAATAATCCTAAATAAGACAGCATGAATATTTCTCAAAATAGCAGGAGAGAGAATGGATTGACTGGAAAGCTGGGTATCAGTTCATCCAGATGTGTGCAATGGAATCACTTCTGTTTTCCTGCAGCTGTTAAAAAGTTATCCATCTTAGTTTTCACCATGGCAAATTACCAGACTCAGGGCTAGTCATGAATGGCACTAGAATCAATTTAATAGAGACAAAAACATATCTGAGACAAAACTGATTTAGAGACAGAAATGATTTGTAATGCTCTTTTCCCAGTTTCAGCTCTTCTTTTCACTTTAATACTTTAAGCTCAAATATCTATAAAGTGTCATGCAGGTAAAAGAAGCTTCCGTGGCCTGTTTGAAAAGACAGGAGAAAAAAAAGTACTCAAGTATTAGAACAAAAAAAATATTAGTAGCTCTCCAAATATGAAATAAGTGCTTATCTATTTTTTTCTACCAGACAAGATCAACATTATTGGAGCCTTTTCCCTATAGAGCATAAAAAAGTCAGTCTTTCCTGTGTGCTCGAACAATTCCTATGTGCCTTCTAGCAGACAACAAATCCCATAAAACCAAAAAATAAAAGCTGCTAAACAATATCTGGGTTATTTTCTCCCACTGGAATCACATATTTTACCAAACATTCTTCTGTGAAAGCATAGCAGTATGTAGCAAGTAAAATAATGCTATAGGGGAAAGATGTTCACCCGTCATCTTCTTCATCACCTTCATCTGCACCAATCCATTCCAGATTTCCAGCCTTAGTCCATTCATCTCAATTTAGGACAGTTTAATCATCTATTTACCAATTCTACAGTAGAGTTCTAAAATACAACTGCAAAAGAGCAGTAAATTATTCCCATGATGGCATTTACAAGTGAAAACTGAAGTAACATTTTAAGTGCTTTTTCCCCCTTTCTTCTTTGATGCAAGTGTCATGCTACTTGGAAACAGTGCCAGACTTTGCCTTGGGTGGAGTCCTCCACTGAGCAGAGACCAGATCATGGGAGAGGTAGCAAAAGAGTTCAGTCCCCTGATAAATTAAATCCTTGGCCCCTCTTCTCAAAGAGACATCAGGAATCTCAGTTATAGCCCAACAAAGTAGCAGCTTTTCTCTGTGATGCAAATTCATCTTCATGATGATCTGGACCAAGAGCAAGATTTCAGTCAGCAACAAATTGAGAGTTTTGAAAGAAAAGAAGTCAAACTGAGATGAAAAGGTCAGTAAAAGAAAGAATTACAATACGGACCATGCAAGAAAAACCCTGGTCTCTGAAGAACATGAGAGCTCATCAGCCTCTCTCCAGTGACTTGGAAAGCACCTGAATAGCATGAAGTGGCTTAGCAGTTGACTAGCACCATTTGTAAATATATCAAGGAGTTGCCAATGTGTAAGCACTAATTTTATTGTCTGGAAAGGGTAAAACAGGTGGGGTGTGGGGAAAATACTTTATGCTATAGCAGTGTGTCCTACTTGCACTGAAAAGACCAGGTTCCTCCTCTTCTAATATACAGACTAAAAGTGTGCTCCTTCACTGAGGTCCAACCATGTCACCCTAGGAACGACTCCTTCTCTGGGAAGTGTCATTCTGACATATCTTTTGCTCATCCTTTCTTGGTTGAGAAAGCAGTGAAGATCCACTGGTGTCTGTTAATCTTTTTTTACTGGAAAAGTGGGTTTTCTACCAGTAAAGTCATTGCTTTGACAAATCGTGTAGAGAAACCAGTGGAGGGTGGAGAGTATGCAAACCACACCACTCCCAGTTGAGGTATGTGAACAAAAGAGTGACAGAGACCATGATAAAAGTTGATTGTGTGAGCAAAAAGGCCAAACCACTACCACATGCATGATGAAAAGTCAGGAAAGATGTTGTCCAAAACAGGACTCCCAGGAGAGATGAGATCACGTTGACTGGGAGGAGGGTATGTACAGGATGTTGTTTGGTGACTGTCTAGTGTTTTCCAGAGTAAAAGTGATTGTGGCTTGGCTTAACCCAAGTTTCATGCCTACCCACTGCTTTATCCCTAAAGACTAGAAACCAGAGCTCCACCACCAGGTAGGCTCTCTGGAAATGCATCCAAGCAATGTGGTTCTGGGAATGCCTCTTGTCAGCGAAGTCTGTGAAAGACCCAACCTTCCTGTCGAGATGGAACTGACTGGCCAAGAGCTGTAGCACTGCCTCAGAGCCCTGAGGGACAGAACCAGACTGACCGATACCCAAAACCCAGAAGTTCAATTGAAGTGATTTGGTCATAAAACATTCACTCTCACAGGAAGGAAAGGACTTCACTGTCACATTCTACTTCCAAGCTAAGTCTTCATTCAAAGGAAGTCAGCTTCTCTTTCTCAAGGAACTTACAGGCTAAAAATTATGTCACTCTAAGAGTCAGGAGCATTTTTTCATAATATTTCAAGGGGTCCATAGTTTGCTATATTCTTTATTTGTGCAGAATTACTTTTTTAGGGGCACAATTTTAGAAGAGATTTTAGCAATTTTTAACTTTTCTGGCAGTAAATTAATCCAGGCTATTCTTAGAGGCCATTCTCTTTCCTTCACTGACTTCTCATCTCTCATGTACTATCCACTCTCCTGGAAATTCTATTATCTTAAGAGTATTCATTTCATTTGCCAGCATTGCTTTTCTTATCTTTTGCACTCTTGACTTCACTATGTAATCATTAACATTTCTCCTCTGCATTTAATGTTTGATTCCATGGATGTATCTCCTCCTTGCTCTGCATTATTTTTCCTAGTTTTCTCTTTCATAGGGCCTTCTAGTCAGTTAATTTTTGCAGAGTCAGCTTCCTTGAAGGATTCAGCCTCCGTTTCCTTTACTATCAATTATAAGTTCTGGCATTTTGTTCAGAGTGTGAGGAAGATGATGCACTTATGGCAATCCTCTTGATACTAATTACTCTTTTATTCTATATATTTTCCTTCAAACATTTTATTTCATCTCGTGTGTTGCTGTCACGATACTAAACTTTTGTCTAGCACAATAGAGTAGTTTTTTCTTAATTTTTTAGTCTCACTGATGTCTTAATTATAAGTCAAGTTCCAAAAGCTAAACACCCCTGTAATCTCTCTTATTAATAGTTTTTTGTGGTTTAGGAAGAGTATTCTCCAGTTTAGTGCGTTCCCACTGAAACTACTCCAAACCATGTACCACTGCTCCTCCCTCCCTGTCTCCCTCCCTTGAAGAAGGCTGGACAGGAGAACTGGGGGCATGAAAGGTAAGGATCACAGGTTGAGATAAGAACAATATACTGGAAACAACAATGAGATAAGAAAATGAACAGTAACAGCAACCATAACAAAAGTGTGCAAGAGAGGTGATTCTCATGCAATGCTCACCCCTGTACCACACGGAGCCCAACAATACCCAACCACCACCAGCTACCCCAACTCGGGAGGGACCCCACCCCCATTCCCGGAAAATTACATGAAGTGGTACAGAATAACCTCTGAGTCCTGGCCATGCCCCCTCCTGGCTAATGCAAAAATTAACCCTGTCTTGGCCAGAACCAGGACAAAGTTCTGTGTGGCAGTATTATACAAAGTTCTCACTTCAGTTAGAAAATCACAGCCAAAAGTGAAAAAGTGATCAATTGAAACAAATTTCACATCACCCCTTTTTTAAGCAAAGCCATTATCTTGCCTTGAATGAGAGAAATGACTCTCTGAAACCTCTCTCTTCCCTTATTTTCTAAGTTTTCTTGTTTCTACACATTCTCTAATAGCATAATGCATTAAGACCACTGTAGGCTTTGTATTTAGGGTTTTGAAATCCACAAACTTAGTGATAGCTACACAGTAAGATTTCAGATTTTTGTCTTTCTGTTTCCCATCCCAGTCTCCTATAAAGCAAGTATATACTACTAAAATATATTTTCCTTGTGAAAGCTATGTCTTGCTGTCTTTATTTCAGGGGTCTGACTCTGTTATTTTCATCAGCAAAGATCTGCATCTATCTGTGCCTGCGTGCCATTTTTGTTTCCCTCTTTGCTATTTATGCAATTTTTATAATTCCCATATGGGAGGAAGTTGTATTATTTTAGTTTACAAACTGCAATAAACTACTTTCCTGAACAAAGGTCTTGCTTTTTCCATAACTTACTATATAATTTATTACTACTATTACTATTAAGCAAATTATGCCAAATTGCAATACACTTTCGGTTATAACAACTCAATAGCTAATTACTTGGAATAATCAGAGCTCTGAGAAAGTTGTTTTGTTCTCTTATACCCCATGCACAAAACAACTTTTAACACCATCATACAGTGCCTACCAATGATTAAAAAGATCTTCAAAGTCCATTAGGATGTCCCATTCCTTAAGCTGCCAGGAGGGTCTCTGAGTCCCTGCACAGGACAGGTGTGAGTCTCACTGCACTGCCATTATCTACTGACCCAGGGACCAAAGAGAGCCTAAGGACAGAGCAAAAGTGTGTGGTGTCCTGTGTCCAGCTCTCATAGTTCCACACTGACTGGAAATTAAATGTCACTTGGCTGAGGCATCAAGTTCAATGAGGGAGCAAGTGCATCAAGCAACATAAGCTGCTTGTTATCCATCTGACTTCCCAAGAACACAAAGAAAGGCACCAAATGTTTTGCTAGCAAGATGGATCCAAATACAAATCATCAAGACATAGAGTGCATATAAGGACAGTCTGCCTTGAAGAACAGAGTACCTTACACATCATTAGGGACACACCATGCATGTAATCACCTAAAGAGGTGGATGAAACAGGACAAAGGGTTCACACAAATATTAACTAATCCACATGCATTTCTTTTCTGGCTGTGTCTGGACGTATTGCAACAAGAATCCAAAGCACACAGTTGTCCAACATCAAATGCATGTAAAAACCATCACAACTTATCTACGGATCTGACCTAGTCAACTGAAGGCAATTTTATAGTGTCGTAATAATAAGTTAGATTTATGACTGAATATATTTGCTAGACTGTACTTTTGGGGGCAGTTAAAATAGACAGCAAAGATCAAATATTTGATAAGAATTTATGGGCACAACAGCATGTTAACAAAGGACAGACTGCTACCTCAGAGTCATGCAGTAGTAAATGAAGGTGAAGGTTTTCCAGACATCCAAGTGAAAGTAGAAAGCATCTCCCTTGGTCAGTTAATAGATATATCCAAACTGGAGGAAGAGCTGAGAAGGCACAGTGCATTTTCATGTAATGGGAGGCAGCTTCCAAATAAATTATCAGCTGTGAGCCATATTTTCAGTTCCCACCAAGATCACAGGGGAGAACAGAGTCTCTGTTTGGAACCTTTTGTTCCGTTTTATATTTTGGCAGTGGAGGAGAGAGAAGAAAAGCATAGAGCATAAACTGGATTCCTACCCATTGTCTTACTTTTCACTCTGAATATGCACAAATAAACTTTCATACTTTAAGTGCCTCTTTACGGCTAATCAAAATAGAATCCCTTTTTTTTTAATGTGGGGGAAAGTGTGTGAGGTCTGACTGAGCCAAGGGCAGAGGACATTCAGACACACCGTAAGTCACCAAAAGTGAGAGAGGCATTGCTGGACATGTCAGTACCACAGCTCAGAGCCCTTTTCCACACTGAGACATATCCCTGAAATAATGTAGTTAAGCTTTTGACACAAGAGAGGACACTTGAAAATGAGAGAATTCGATTGCATATCTACAAGAGCTATACAATTTTGGTTTTAATTATCAATGGGAAGATTAACATTTTATGTCTGTGAAACTGGCAAGAAATTGCTGATGAACGCAAGATTAAAATTTTTACTTTCCCTTTTGTAAAAGAAAAATATGTATAAAGAATTAAAATCAGCTGTTTTAAAGAGAGGTGATTTTCCATTGCGACCTGAAATAAAACCATCATTATGAAATTATTAGATTTGGAAGTGACATTAACAAAGATCCTTAATATTTATTATGAAGGTCTTAGCAATCTAAGCTTATTACCAGCTGTTGATAATGGCTACAGAGAGAGTTTTCTTGCCTGTTGGATGCACGGAACATCAGTGGCCTTCACTCAAAATGTCAGTCAAAAGCATTGACATGGCTCATAATTTTGCATTAACATGGCTCAGAGGCTACCCTGATTTTTGTCCCAGCTGCCCAGAATTCCAGTGCTACTGTGGCAGCTATCAGTAAGAGATAAAGTGTCAGAGCAACCATTGTTTTCACCTTCAGTTTACAATTCCCAAAGACTTACTTCGTGTTTCTCTGGAAAGATTCCCTAGTAAGAAGTGAAGCCAGTTGTTCTTCTGCTTACCTGTCACATCATGACACAAAGCCAGAGAAGGAGTCACAACTGGTAGCAAATGGCTTCCATAGATGTGACCAGCAAAGAGAGCGAAGATAGGGGCCTGCAGTTCTCAGTGACCTTGTACCTTTGCTAATCTGCATTTACCTTCCATGGACACTGACAGGTTTCCATCTAAAAGAGTGGTATTCTTCCATGCTACCTGGCCTGTTTAAGTTACACGAGCTGCTGTAGTTTTCTGGTACCTTGCTTGATAACAAGAGAGTTTGCAAACAAAATCTCTTTTTGGTCTTTACAGCATACTGTGCATTTTTCTCTTTCATCTCTGGATTGAAATTTCTAAAGAAATTGAATGAGCAGGGCAAAGCAAATCAGCAGAGCATAATGTGACCATTAGCGTATCAACTGTAGTGTGTGCATTTATGAACCTATCACTCAGAGATTAGACCAGACATGATTCTCTCTTCAAAGGCTTCAAAGTCAAGCCTGAATACTCAACTGACTTTCCCAAGATGGGATTCTCCTACTCTCAAAACAACACGTCATTTCTGTCTGTGCTGGAGAACCCTCTCATATAATGCCACATCAAGTACAATTAGTTGCGTTATTGAATCCAACTGCTCCAGCATCAAATTCTCTGGTAAGTTCCAGTGTGGCTGACTTGCTGCCTTGCAATTTGCTGACAGAGAATATTAAGGCATCTTTTCCGTGTGTATTAGTACTGCTCTAAATTAATTTACAGTTCCAGTGAACTGTAATCCAGTGCAGCCTAAAGGCTTAGAGCATTTACTGGAGAGCTGTATTCCTAAGTCAGGCAGTGGGTTATTGTACTGGCATGTTGCTTGACATTTCGGATAATCTTTCATCTAAACTTAACATCACCATATTTATCACACTTACTTCACAAGAATTTTGTAAAGCTTAATTAATATTTGTAAGTCTTCTGGCTTAGATAACTGTCCCTGTTTAAATGCAACAATTATCATATGTGCTAAACCTTCTTCACAAATTTATGGCTATATTGAACCAGTAGTGATGGAATCATGTTAAAGCACTTCTGTTGTCTTGTCAAGAGAAGCTAGACTGCTTGCACAATTAAGGAAACTACTAGTGTGATAAACCTTACTGCTCATAAATATTGATGCTATATTTTAAAATGTGGCAATTTTTTCTTTTTTTTCAGTTCACGGCTTATTTAAGGCAAGGCAACATTTTCATCAGTTAGGACAGAAATTTATCTTTTAGTCATAAAGTTCAAAAGGTGTTCTTCTCCAGCTTTGTGGAATGCCACCCTTGTTAGATCCTGCTTTTCACTTCTGTGTTCTAAGTTCTGCACAAAGTCAAAGGATGAGGACATGTAGGAAAAAATGTTATGGGCTTTAGCAGTTATTGGTGGTCAGATCCTGTCTTGGGTTTTGATTATTGCTGAAGTAAGGCAGAAGATCAACAAAACCTCCACCTGGGAATCCTGGAGGATGGGCTTGACCTGTTCAGGACACTGGCTCAGAGAGTCCCTTGGGAAACAGTCCATAGCAACAACGGGGTACAGGAAGACTGGACACACTTCAAGAAGGACATCTTAAAAGACTTGGAAGCAGGCCATCCCTATGTGCTGAAAGACAAGCCAGTGAGGAAGACCAGCCTGGCTGAACAGGGAGCTTTTGCTGGAACTCAGGGTAAAAATGGGGGTTTATAATCTTTGGAAGAAGGGTCAGGCAACTCAGGAATTATACAAAAACATCACGAGGTCATGCAGAGAGAAAATTAGAAAGGTAAAAGCTCAGCTAAATCTCCATCTGGCTACTGCTGGGAAAGATAATAAAAGATATGTTATGAATATATTAACAACATAAAGATGACCAAGGAAAAATCTCCATCCTTTATTGGACATGGAAAGAAACATTCTCAAGAGCGATGAGAAAAAGGCTGAGGTACTTAATGCCTTCTTTGCCTCAGTCTTTAGCAGAAAGACCGGTGATCCTCAGAGCAACTGCTCCCCTGAGCTGGTAGACAGGGATAGGGAGCAGAATAAACTACCTGTAGACCATGAGAGAGCAGTCAGTGACCTGCTGTGCCACTTAGACACTCACAGCTCTATGGGGCTGGATGGGATTCACCTGCGGGTACTGAGGAAACTGGCAAAAAAGTTTGCCAAGCCACTCTCTATCATTTATCATCAGTCCTGTCTAACTGGTGAGGTCCCAATTGACTGGAGGTTGTTCAATATGATGCCCATCCACCAGAAGGGACAGAAGGAGGATCCGGGGGACTACAGGTCTCTCAGCCTGACCTCATTACCAGGGAAGGTTATGGAACAGATCATCCAGAGTGCCATCATGCAGCACATACGGGACAACCAGGGGATCAGTCCTCAGCATAGGTTTAGGGAGAGCAGGTCCTGCTTGACCAATCTGATCTCCTTTGATCACCAGGTGACCCTCCCAGTGGATGAGGGAAAGACTGTGGATGTTGTCTACCTGGACTTCAGTAAAGCCTTTGACACTTCTTCCCATGGCACGCTCCTGGAAAAGCTGTCAGCCTGGCTTGAAGAAGTGCACTGTCACTGGATTAAAATCCTGTGGAACATCAGGGCCCAGCGAGTAGTGGTGAATGGATGTAAATCCAGTTGGTCACAAGTGGTGTTCCCCAGGGCTCAGCACTGGGGCCAGTCCTGTTTTATGTCTTTATTAATAATCTGGATGAAGGGGTTGAGTACATGCTCAGTCAGTTTGCAGATGACAGCACACTGGGTGGGGGTATTGATCTGCTGGAGGGCAGGAAGACTCTGCAGAGGGATCTGGACAGGCTGGATTGACGGGCTGAGGCCCAAGGTGTGAGGTTCAACAAGGCCAAGTGCTGGATCCCGCCCTTGGGTCACAACAACCCCAGGCAGCACCACAGGCTGGGGACAGAGTGGCTGGAAACTGCCCGATGGAAAAGGAGCTGGGGGTGCTGCTGACAGCAGCTGGACATGAGCCAGTGTGTGCCCAGGTGGCCAAGCAGGCCAATGGCATCCTGGCTTGGATCAGCAATAGTGTGGCCAGCAGGGCCAGGGCAGGGATTGTCCCCCTCCAGTAGCGAGGCCATGCCTGGAGTGCTACATCCAGCTTTGGGCCCCTCACGCCAAGAAAGACATTGAGGTGCTGGAGCAAGTCCAGAGAAGGGCAACAGAGCTGGTGAAGGGTCTGAAGCACAAGTCTGTGAGAAGCAGCTGAGGGAGCTGGGTGTGTTCTGCTTGGAGAAAAGGAGTCTCAGGGGAGACCTTATCACTCTCTACAACTGCCTGAAAGGAGGTTCATCCTCTTCTCCAGGCAACAAACAACAGAACATGAGAAAATAATCTCAAGCTTTGCCCAGGAAGATTCAAGTTGGACATCAGGATGAATTTCTTCAGAGAAACGGTTGTCAAGTATTGGAATAGGCTGCCTCATGAACATGGTGGAGTCACTATCCCTGGAAGTGTCCAAGAAACAGCTGGATATGAACTGGTTATAGTTTAGTTCAGTCACCACACCAGGTCATGTTCAGTAAAAGATTGGACTCCATGATCTCAGATGTCTTTTCCAATCTAAATGATTCTATGGGACAGCATACAATGTTAGCAGCGATAGATAGCTACCATTACAAAGACAGCTTTTACAAGATAAACTGTAACCCCCTTAGTGAAATTATTTCCTCTTTGAAAGAACAAGACTAATAGCTTAAGGTGCTTGCCTCCAGCATTGCTTAGATAGTCAGGGACTGAAAGCAGTGATGCAATGCAAATTATTAGTTTTCAATTTCAAAAAGTTCCTAAGAAACAACAAACAAACAGAAATATACTGGTCTACCTTCCCAGACTTCAAGGTTGATCCATTTCTGTTATATGGGATGGGAAAATTTCCTTTTTTACCTTTATTCTCTGCTGTTAGCTAAAAACATCTGTCACACACATTCACTTCATGATCACAAATGACAGCTACAAAGATCACTTTACCCTCCATGCAGAGGGGAGAAACACCTAGTGAAGTTAGCTGATAAGAGTCAGAAGACTGAGTTCCTGTTTTATCCTTATAAGGGTGAAATAACCTTGTGAGGACTGGAAAAAACTGTGTTGCCAATTCCTAGCAGTCATTCCATAAGATTCACAATCATAAGATTGTCCAAATGCATGTGAAAACACATAATCCATTGTGTCCATCCAGTGTGATAGATGCAGTCAGCAACCATCTTGCTGCTCTATAGACACAGTGCAATAATCCAAAAATCATTTGCACTTTGAGAAAGTATCAAATCAACTTACAAAAACCAGATAGTCATATATGAAACTACTTCTGAGTACTGCTTGTAGCTTGTCAATTAGTAGTATTTAACCATAATATAACAAAACTTATAATCATCATTTTTGATTGGGGAAGAAGGTGAGGGAGAAGAAAGGAAAAGATAAGAAGATAAGGAGAAGGTAAGGTAATTATATTTGCAGTTGTAGGAATTTTTAAGGACCCCAAGTAATCAAAAAAAACTGTATGGTTCTTCTTATCTGCTCTTTCAAAGTGTTAGCAACTCACAGGTTTTTATCAAGAATATTCCAGTACAATATCATTTTCTCAAAATTCCCAACTCATGAAGCATCTTAATTTATGGCTTTCAAGAGGAGCATTCAGTGCTTACCTTAGACACTCAACTGATACGGAAACCCTGAAACACCCAGGGAATTCATCCTTCTACAGAATTTAAGCAGACAGAATCTACCTCTACAAGCCTCCAAAGACAATTCTTGATAACTAAGACATCCTGAAAGAGTGTCCTGATGTGGTTAAAATGAAGCTACAGGTCAGGTGACCTGGGCACAAATGAAGTTTCTCATGCTGAGGTTTAAAAATATGCCTAAATGTCCCTTATGTCTAAAAGTTAAAAGTCCAAAGGGAAAGCATGGTGTATTTTATGATGCATCGAGTCATGATTTTTAAGTTACCCTCATTATTTTTGAAGTCTGTTTATTTAATATCCAGAAGTACTGCATAAGATCTTGCATAAATATTTTGGCTCTCAAGTATGGCCCATCAAATGTCTTTCTCTTCAAATGAGCAGTTCCTTTGCTTGATGACATTAACAGCAAGTGAGCACAAGGCTGTCTGAGAGTTGCTGACCACATGCATCCATGCACTCTTAAAGCCAAAAGGGAATTCAGTGTGTTTGGATGAGCTACCGTGGCTGATGTTTATGGCCTGAGCTGTGTTCAAGAAACAAAATGTGAGTGAAACACAGAGGAATTTTCTTCTGTAACTTCAGTGTTGAAGACAGGGATTTCAACGCTGCTGTGTGGCCGAGCGAAGGCTCTGCTCACTACAAGCACACGTAAACACAAATACAAGCACGTGAAGTTTTGCAAAAACCCGGAGCAGGGATTTTATATTCTTTTCAAAAAGTCAGTGAAGTCACAGGTGCATCTCAAACTCTTCTAAGAGTGTCCCCGGCACTCAGTGCCTCTCCAGTAGCAACAGCAACTTTGTGTGTTTTGCCTGCCTTAGTCACAAAGTTTCA
Source organism: Atrichornis clamosus (assembly GCA_013400975.1). Lineage (NCBI taxonomy): Eukaryota > Metazoa > Chordata > Aves > Passeriformes > Menuridae > Atrichornis > Atrichornis clamosus. Next base: position 62,622 of record WBMZ01005550.1, read on the forward strand.
TAGTATAAAAGCCTAGATTCTCGCCATTTTATGATGTTAAAAATGGACTGTCACAAGGCCATCTGGTATATTCCTTGAAAGGAATTTGGAACATATTGTTTACTGGATGTTAGCAGCTACTTGAAATTGAACTTTTTCTGTGTGTATACATTATCATCCTCCAATCCCACAGGAATTATACACAAATATCCAGTTCTACTGATGGAAAACATGACAGGGTGCATTTGGCAAGGATTTTTCATTTAGAACTGACTTCCTTGCCAGGAGGTTTCAAGGCTCATGCAGCATTGTTCATATGGCACCTACCCTTCTGCAAACCATCAGTGTGGCTGAAAAAGCTTCCTGATTACATCACTTCTTTTCATTTTCTTACCATTTAGTAAAAGTTTCCTCTGGTGGGAAAAAGGTAGGACTGTTATCCCCAGCCCCATAAAACATTCTCACACAGCCTTCTGTCCCAAATCCAATAGATTTATTGGAAAAATTTGTATTAGATATAATGAGAGGAAAAATGGCCCAAACTAGTGATTTCGGCCTTTTCCGTTTCTGGATCTTCGAAGTTTCTGCAAGAAAGATGGGAGACATATATAGCAAATATAAGCTAAGCAAAGCCTTGATTTCATTAGCTGTCTTTCACAGACTCCTTATAGAAAAACACTGTCCTAAATCTTTAAATCACAGAGATTAAGTTGTGCAACACTTTTCTCTATAAAGCCAGGAAGTCAGTCCTGTGCAGGATTGCTGCACATGATTTGGTCCATTAGGCCTTTGTAGGTAGTTACTAACAAAATCTTATCAGCCAATAAAGGAAAAGACATCTTATCCTCAAAGAGACCATATGGCCTCAACCTCCAGAGTACCTCACAGTCTAGGTTGTGTATGCACACAATACATATTTGTGGTGTATTCATTTTTAACACTGGTGAATTAAAGAGTGAAGGAATACCTTCTTTTCATGTATATTCAGGAACCTAATTCCAAAGGAATTAGAAGCACAGCAGAAATTTTCACTTCCCTGTGGAGAGAAACTTCACAAGGCATGATGAAGAGCAAGATGTTCATGCAGATATAGCTATTAATCATACAATATGCTGAGTAGGAAGAGATCCACAAAGATCATCAAGTTCAACTCCTGGCCCTGCACAGTACACCCCAAGAGTCACACCATGTGCTTGAGAGCATTGTCCAAATGCTTCTTGAGCTCTGTCAAGGTTGGCGCTGTGACCACTTCCCTGGGCAGCCTGTTCCAGTGCCCAACCACCCTCTGGGTGAAGAACCTTTTGCTGATATCCAGAAAAACCTAAACCTCCCCTTACTCAGTTTCAGACCATTTTCTCAAGTCCTGTCATGGTCATGAGAGTGAAGAGATCAGTGCTTGCTTCTCCTCTTCCCCTTGTGAGGATGTTTTAAACCACAATAAGGCCTCCCCTCAGTCTCCTCTTCTCCAGGCTGAACAAACCAAGTGACCTCAGTGACTCCTCATAAAACTTCCCCTCCAGACCCTTCACCATACTCGTGGCCCTCCTTTGAATGTTCTTTAATAGTTTAAAACCTTTTTTATATTGTGGAACCCAAAACTGTCCGCAGCAGTCGAGGTGAGGCCGCCCCAGTGCAGAGCAGAGCAGGACAATCCCCTCCCCTGCCCGGCTGAGGATGCTGTGCCTGATGCCCCCCAGGACAGGGTTGGCCCTCCTGGCTGCCAGGGCACTGCTGACTCGTGTTCAACTTGCCACTGACCAGGAACCCTAGGCTATTTCTGCGGCACTGCTCTCCAGCCCCTCATTCACCAGTTTATACAAACAACCCAGGTGTAGAATCCAGCAATTTTCCTTGTTAAAACTCATATGTTTGGTCATTGCCAAGTCCTCTAATTTGTCAAAGTCTCCCTGCAGAGCCTTGGCTCCTAAAGGGAGTCAACAGCTGCTCTCAGTTTAGTGTTAGTGGCAAACTTACTTAGTATCCCTTCCAGTCCTGCATCCAAGTAATTTACGAAAATGTTGAAGAGCACAGGGCCGAGGATGGAGCCCTATGGAACCCCACCAGTGACAGATCCCCAGTGTGATGTCACCCCATTCACTGTAACCCTTTGTGCCTGACCCATGAGCCAGTTACCCATCACATGATGTGTTTATCAACTGAGTGCTGGATTTTTTTTCCAGAAGCATCCTGTAAGAGTATGAAAATTTTTACTGAAATCTAGAGAGACCATATCAACTATCTTCCCTAGATCACTTAGCTGAGTTATCTTGTCTTAAAAGGCAAACAGATTTGATAAGCATGAGTTTCCTCTCATGAAGCCATGCTGGCTGTGACCAGTGACTGCATTGTCTTCCAGGTGTTTTTCAATGCCTCCCAGAACAATCTTTTCCATTACTTTACCGGGCACTGAGGTGAGACTAAGAGTTCTGTAGTTTCCAGCATCTTCCTTCCTGCCCTTCATGAAGATCAAGACAACATTCACCAGCTTCCAGTCAGTTGGGACCTCTCCAGATTCCCAGACGGTTCAAAAGTCATCGAGAGAGACTTTGCGATGACATGAGCCATTTCTTTGAAGATATTGTAGACACCTTTCAGTCCCCCGAGGGACAGTGGCCCACAGGTGACCCAGGCGGCAGCAGGGACACCCCCATGGGATTGCAGCCTGCAGGGGACCCACGCTGCAGCAGGGATACCTCCGTGGGACTACTGCCCCCAGGTGTTCCACACCAAGACAGGGAGACCCCTGAGAGTCTATGACCAACAGGAACACACATGAAAGGAATGACTCTAAGAAGGGGAACTTGAGCCCAGGAAAGAGGAAGGGTAAAGTTTTTGGCTCAAATCATTTTTTAATTGCTAATTTTCTCTTTCTGTTTATCTATAGCCATATCAGAGTTCTGAAGTTGATGTTAACTGGACAGAAATTAAGAAATGTTTTGCCCATGGTGGATTCTGTGATGCCCTGGACAACAAGGTGTGTGCTTCCCCAGGCCAGCTCAGCCCAGCAAAGCTTCCATTTCTCCCCATGGGATCTCGGATCTCCCTCTGTAAACTCTGAACAGGAACCACAGTGCCTGGCTCCCATCAGGTGTCCTAGCCAACAGCTATTCCTTTGAATTATTCCAACATAAAAAATCATACAAAGCTTATTAATCAGCCAAGCCCAAAGCTAAAGGAGTATAGCAAAATATTCATTATTAAAATTGGAGGGAAGGGGGAGCAAGGAGTTATATTTGGTAGTAAAGAACTGATGCCCAATAACAAAAAAAATACATATGTTAGTATGAATTCTATCAAACACAGAGTTAGGTGTTTGTCATATTATAGATGAGGTTTCAGCATTCAATTTTTCTTTCACTACAGTCTGTAGTAAAACATGCTTTTATTTCAATTGGAGGTGAATGGAGCCATTAAGTGGAGTTGAATTGTTAGGCCATATGGTCTCTCTCCCTGTAGGTTTCTTCATGTTGCAGGTATTTGTTTCTGTTTTGTATTTGTATTTACATATTCTTGGCCCTTTTAGTGCTCTAAGGAGACATTTATAAATGGTCATAACATAGTAACCCACAAAATTATAGCCCTGTAAATTATTCCCTCAGGCATTAAAAGAGCCTGGGAAAATACAAACACAGAAAGACTCAAAACTTTTATTTAACAAAATTTGCACCATATTGGTGGTGTTGAAAAAAAATAATAGTTGTTTCAAAATGTGAAAAACTGCTTGTCTTCTATGTCATTTGGTGTGTAACTTACAACATTTATAAGAACTAACTAGGCCTTCCATAGTTTCTTACCAGGTCCAAGCTGGTGTTTTTTTAACTTGAATGTTGCCAAATGACAGTATACTTACTTATCACATCATCTGCAAAGTGAAACACTTTAAAGCAAATAAATTGATAAAGGACATCTGAAATCTTACCACATAAAAGAAAGCAAATACACCGATGGCCTCTATTGCAATCGTACCCTAGAATATCCCACTCATTGGTACTTCCGTTCTCAGAGATCCTCTCCAAGACAAGGACACAGTATTTTAAATCATTGGGAAACTAAGGCACAAACTAACAGATTAGGAATGATGCCCGGCTTTGCAGACCCTATAGAAGCACATGAACCCTCTCAATTTCTGCAACAAAGGGACTCCCTGATGTCCCTCAGTGCTGTATTCACAGCCCATAGGAGTGCAAGTAGGAGGAAGGAGAACACACTTTCATGTCTGGGTTCCCCATGCAGGCCCCTAAAAGCAGAGTATACATATCTGAGAGATGCACAACCACACATTTTAGGATAGTCCCAGACCCCATAATTTGGGGATCCACTCAATAACAGCCTCACAACCAGCTTGCACAATGTCTACCATATGATGGTGATGTGGCAAGGACAAGAGTAGTGTGGATCCAAAGCATTTTGACACACCACTGAGTGGCCCAAAAACTTGGCAGCTGAAATTGGTCATGTGACCAGACACTACCTCGTTCACACTAAGAAACAAGAAGCAACATGAAAAACAAGTGCAAGACCAGAAAAGCTATGACAAAAGTGACTTGCATTGCCCTTAGGTTCAACTGTAGCCTCCCCTCAGAAGTTTCCCAATATGCCCTACCCTACTTAGCCTGTCAGATTTGTCAAGATCCCAAAAGAAGGTGGTGTGGCCATGAATAGTCTCAATTTTAAGGTCTAGTCCAGCGATACTAGTTTCTTCACAAGATTATTTGCACTAGAGATGCAGTCACCAAACACTTTGAACTGAAAGTTTGCAGAAGACAAATGTCTCCACACTAATCCCAGAAACAGTAACAACAAGAAAATGCCTTTGTCAGTTATTTCCAAATGTTTTTTTGACCTCTTAGTCCTGGAGATTATGAATTTCAGATGGAGGTATTGGAATGCCAAATATATTATAACTCAAATAATTGGTGCCCTGGGGACCCACCTCTCTGGGAGACTGAATTCGTCAGTAGACTGTGTTGCAGGTCCTGATTTTGGTACACATAAATATGAAATCAAGCTCAGGGGAAAGAATCTTAGATTTCACTGTAAATATTTTATGTACAAAATTCATGGTTATACACTAGTTTTCTCACTACACTACTACTGTCATAAGACTTGAAGAATAGGGTTTTTTCACTCTTTCTTCTGAAAGGGATGAAAAGTGGTTAAGAAACTGTTTTTCACTAGGATGAGCTACTAGAAAGAGACAGCACATCTGCTGGAAAGATAAATGAAGCTGTCTGTCCACCTGCATTTATGGGAGACTCTGCAGAGTAATATCCTGGGGAATGTTAGCTCTGCATGATCTGCAAAGAGGCAGCTCCAGTTCACATCAGGATTGAAATAAAGACCAGAATGGCAGTGGAAAGATATATCACATTTTCTCAAAGAGGAAAATAAGCTGCTAAGGAGAAGATCCTGCAAAACTTCCCTGCTAAAGCACCGTGCAACGATTTTTTTTTCTGGGGCATAACAAAATCTTCCAATTTAGAGTTTTTCCAGAAGGCCCTGATAAATTGTTCTTGCTCATAAAAGGTTTCTATAGGCAAGAGGGAGAGTCCTCAGTTCAGCCTTGCTAGATGTTTTGTCTACATCCACAACAGGACTGGTACTTCTTGCTGGTCCCAACAGCCACGCACACAGCACACCACGTGTATTCCCTTCTCTCTCTGCCCAACAGGGTAGAAGGATGCAAACCATCTCCTGGGAATGGTGCCTGTAAGGTCTCTGTGAGTGTACCAGCTGGTGTGGGCCACAGCCAGGAACTGTGAGCAGTTTCACTAATACAACTATATATCTTACTAATGTATCTGTATCCACTTAGAGCAGACTTGGACCAAATGAAGGTAAACCAAATCTGCTTAAGACCTTAATGTTTATGGCCATAGCACTGTCCTCAGAGGAAGACAAAAAATTCCCCTAACTGCCCCATAATACCTTTTTCTGAGTCTGAAGCAGAATTCCATCCAGATCATTTTGTTCCTAACAACAAACAGTTTTAAAACTCAAGGCTTTACATTCACGGAAATGAAAGGTTATGGGCATCATAAATTTTATGACATTAATACTTATAAATCTACTTCCATATTGAGTGCAGGTTGTGGCCAAGTACCAAATATACATTCTACTGGATATATTTATAAAATCAGTTATTTCAGCAGATATGAATTATCAACATTTGATAGCTGTGAACTAAATTTTATTTGTAAGGGTATGTTCAGTAAAATTCACAGAAATAAGATGTGATTTACTATAGATTGCAGATTGACAGCTTTTAACAACATTTTCTTTGCAGAGGTCCCATAACAAAACAAATCAACAATTGTCTGGAACTTGAAAACCACACATTATTAGCTTGAAACCATGTATAGAAAAGTCAAACTATATATTAAGTAGTATATTTAAATTAAAACCCTGGCTTCAGAACAGACCTCCATTAACATTTTTAAATTAAGTTATCACAATATTTAAATTAGTATTTGTTATTATTTGTCAAGTGTCAACAGCCCAATTTATATCACGAAAAATAAAACTTGAAGACAATAAATTCCCCAAGGAGATTTCATCCAAAATATTGGATATTCTTATACTATATAAGTTCTTACAAGGTTCCAGATCATGCAAGCTGATGCAGGAAACATCAGTGCTTTAGTGGAAGAATATGCAGAAAAAGTTGATTTATGTCCAGGGAATGGACCTCATTTACAGGTTACAACAGAGATGCAGCAGTATGAATTTAAATATTTCTAACCAGAGTTTTCTGCTTTCTAGCAGGGTTTTCATTGACAGCATAAGCACACATTTCAGTTCTGCATCCATCCTAAATTTAACTGAATCTCTTTTGAACACCTTTTGATTTACTCTCCATGTAGAGTGTCAGAGGTTGGAGAGTCAAAGGGGCAGAAGAGAAAAGTCTCATTGTGCAAGTGGCCAAACCAGCTGCAGGAAGCAAAGGTAAGTAAATGCAATACTTAAAACACAAGCACAAATACTTTGTGCTTTTACCTATAGATCACCTTAGCTGTCCTGGGCTGATGAGCACTCAGCTTTAGGAGGGATGTAGAGCATTACAGTGGGCTCTCCACTAGCCTGCCACAGGAATATGACAGGGCTACTGGAAAGAGGTGAGATCCAGAATGCACATGCTAGCTGTTTCAACCAGTGCCATGGCTTCAGAGAAGACTGAAGTCTTCTTGAAGACTGTCCCTAGAAAGTGGTTTATTTTCATTTAGAAATTACTACACAACAAATTATATGATCCATTTTATGTAAAAAATTGTTTCCTATGCTTAGGTATAATTTTAAGATGTATTGTAATTCATTCATGGCAGCAGTTTTACTGAGGAAAACAGCAATTATGTACAGAAATCTAATACAAACTCTTGCCTCAACTTAGCAAATATAAAATTTAGTCATTATTTGGAACTGCTCAGTTCCCAAATACTGTAGGGCATACAAGAAAAACTCTCATCTTTTCAAAACCCACAACTATTTGCATTCTTATGTATTGCATATATTTACATGTTTATTTTGTCTGGGTTTTTTTCTTTTGCTGTGCCTTACCATCCTCTTCCCTCACCAACACCGTTTTCTGCAACTGAATAAGTGTTAAGCTGTTGGTTTGGGGTTTTCTGTGCTGTGCTCTTTCTAGTAACAGCATAAACAGTCCTCCAGTTTAGCAGAATAAAGTTATCCACGCTTGAAACAGACAACATCCAAAACTTGAATGAGTTTGTTGCTAGCAATATTTATTTAATACCTGTGAGCTAAAGACTTTAGTTTCAACCTCTTGATGTTGTCCCACATTCAACATCAAGACAGGTTTAATCTTTTGCATTGGTCACAAGACAGCTCTTGCCAGTTGTTGCATTTCAGTTCAAAACAAACCCATTTTATTGCATTCTTTCTAACAGCCCTTAAGGGGAGAAATCTTGCAAAAACCATTCTGTCCTGTGATGCTTTCTGGTAGTACTTGCTTTGCAGAAGTTACATTCAAGCCTTCTATGTCAATATTTCAGGTTTCAACAATAGCCGTCATCCTTGATGATAATAAAATACACACAGTCCTTAGCAGACTGCAAAATGTTCCACAGAAGAGGATACAGCTCCACAGCCCGCTTACTCCAGCCAGTTCTGGTTTATATCTACCTGACAGTCTTTATTTGCATGCACTCTCTTTTATACATTGTTTAAATATACAGTAAGGTTGCTGCTTTTCTAGCAGTATAAATATACAACCTAGAGTAGGTAATCTCAGTCTCAGTTCATTATTCAGTTGCATACACTGAATTAGCATAAGGTTTCAGTTCAGCAGCTGAGGAATCAAGCAGCATATTACAAAGAACTTTTTGTCCTGACTTTATGAAGTTTTACAAGTGGAAGAAGAAAAGTACTGTCTTTCTTAAGGCTTCATTTTAAGTAGCATTTCATTACTTTGATTGAATACACAGTTTATTCAAAATGGTAAAATTTTATTAAAGATACTTTCAGTTCTATTGCTCCATTTAGGTTTTAACAGGGTTTTGGCTTTCTTCCACTGTCAGAAAGTATTGTTTCCAAAAATCATCATTTATTAGAGGTAAGTCTTTAAAAAGTACAAAAAGACAGTCTAGGAGGTGAAGACCATACTCTTTTTCTGAAGTCTTCTGAGGAATAAAGGAAAGGTAATCCAGCCTCTGTCATCGTGGCTGGATCCGCATTCCCTCCTTACAAACAGCTTTACCGATGTCCGTGTCATTGCTCCCAAAGGCGCGGCCTGGGTGCCTCGGTAGCCCCCTCCTTACGTAACGTGCCGTAACATCGGAAGCGTGCCGGGCAAGAGCCGCTCCGCTGCGCAGTGTCAGCCTGGGAATCCGGCCTCCCTTGCGATGGCCAGCGCATCACAACAGTCTGCTTGTGTCTCCTGTAGTACCTCTCTTCTCGTAACTAAATATTTTTGAATAGTTTATATTGACTCCAGGGACAGCTGTTGAGGAGAAAATTCCTTATTTCAAGCCAAATATGGAGTTCATGGCTTAGCTCAGGAATTGGACAGTACCCAATAATTTTTTAGGGTTTCTTCCCCTTTTCTCTGAATCGTGCCTCCCTCGTGCCTCCCCCTCCCCCACAAAAAACCCTCTACAATAATAAAATTTAAAGCATATCCAGAGTGCTTACTATAGCTGACATTTTCTTAAAGAGGTAGCGTCAGGATATCTTAGGCCTAAATTTTGAATTTAATAACAATGTTTGCAACAAAAATGTAAAATTAACACAAAATTTAAGGTGATTTTAAACTGCCCCAGCAAAAACAACAGGTCAAATTTTAAGTATTCCCTAATGTTGTTGCATTTCTAAGAAACATCTGACTCTATAAAAGCTAGTAATTGAAACCAAATAGATTCTTTTTAAAGGTCCAACACACAGGCCTGCTCTCACTTCCCAGGCAGGAAAAATACGCCTTAAAAAAACCCCTAAAATGTCTTCAGAATTTTCTTTTTTAATGCTTTACCTTATATGAATCACACACCATATCAATATTGCTTTTCACTACAACACCTACAACCTGGTAACCTATAGTCCTTTAAAAGAAAATACATTCCTTTGTCCTAACAGCTAAGCTACCATTGGTAATGAAAACAATAATATATCTTCCATTTCCACTAGCCAAATGTCTAGCTACTTTTCCTGTGACCAATCATAACAAATACGTCAAGAGTATTAAAACACAGGAAATACTGATCAAATTCTTTTCCAGAAAAAAAGGAAATATGTTTATAAAATGACGCATTTCTTACAGGAAACATCTTCATTTGAACTTACTGCATAAAACCTGTGTTGCACATTTAATTTCTGATAATTTTTACCTTGGTTTTAAATTGCAGGACAACGTAAGAAAGTTACAATTTCCACAAGGGGATTAGAAAATGCTGCTTATCGAGATAATACCACTCTCCAGAGCTAAAACCTATGAAGGTTTTCTGTGAATGACATCTTATACACCACATAAATAATGTCACAAGTCTTTTGTGAGTGAGACAGTACCTCCATTCCAATAGAAAAGGAACTTGCTAGCGAGAAAAAAAACCACCATTTTTTCAATAAAGTAAGGCACTATCAAGAGTAAAAGCAAAGCCTGCTGGCCTCCATGGCACAGGTGACTCAAAGCAAATAATGATTAATCCTAGTGATATGCAAGGTATTTTGAAGATATGCAATTGGGAATATCTGAGCAGTTATGAGTTTTAAAAAATGCTTCTTGCGTTTTATTGAGAATTCTTGGTGGAGGCAATATACCTGCAGGGTGTTAGTCCAGCAAAACCAGCTTTGCTTTGACCACTCATAATGACCAGAGACTTCTGTCCTGCAAAATGGTTTGTGTTATGGATGTTCATTTGTGCAGTCAGTTTGGGATACCTACAAGCATGGCCAGCAGAATTAAATTTGGTTACAGCACTACATTTACCAAAGTAGGAGATGATCCCACTCCACTCTCCCAACTCAAACTTGTGCATTCCTTTTCTTAAAGTCTGTGCCTGGTAGGGTTAAAATATCAAGGTAAGTTTAAAATACAATAAAAGTATAAGACAGCTTTGAAGTCCACACCTTAATGAATTCCTTGGAGACATGTCTTAGTCCTCTGAGGAGGCAGAGGTCTGCTTATGGCTTACACACTCTACTTCCAGAGCCTGCGCTCTGAGCAGGAGGTTATTTTGTATGTTATTTGCTGACATTTTTTGTGCCAATCCTGTTTTAAGACAAGGCATCTATATAACTCTGTTTTGAGAGAAATCCAGCTTCACTGGGCCACTGGGATTAAGTGTCCTGGGAGAATTCCCAGTGAACTGACACTCTAAGGGCATCACTCAGCCCAGGCTCAAGATTTTATTTAAGGAATTAATTGGTAGGCAATACCAGAATTCTCAGCACAACGAATGGTAGAAGACTAGCTTTAACTATAATGGACCTTTTAACATTGATAGAAGGGAACTCAAAAGCAAGGAAAAAATCAAAGATGTCTGTCATGGATCACATAGTCCTACATTGGCATCAAGTTTGAGCTCCTAAATCCTGTTCTGGTCTGCCCTTCTAACACGGATGTGGTAAAACTTTATTTTCTCTGACAAAATTTGCAGTGCTCCTGTTTAGCAAAGGACTTTTCGTAACACCTACAGGTTATCACCTACCAGTGCTTTGGCTTGTATAAGCATGGGGCCATGATAAAAAGGTCACAGCTTACAGATGAGGGAAAAGAAAAACGTGTAAGTGTGCTGCAGTTTTTCTAAAGTGGAGTCCTGGAAAAATTCATGTAAACTGTGCATAGCTGTAATGTGAAAGGGGACATTTGTTTCTACAGAAGGAATTACTATGGTGCAAGAATTGTCTTGGCAGATAAACAGAACATATTTGCCCTATGTGTAAATAACTTTTTCTTCTGTAAAACTTCTAGTGAATAAGTTACTTTTTGAGAGGCAAAAGCACTCCATCTCTTTGCTTTCTGTATAGAGAGATATACCTGTTCCTTAACAAAAAATTTTATTAAAAGGAAAGAAAATAAAAGAAAAAGGAGTTTTGGAGTTCTTTATTTCTACCTTTTGACCTCAGTGGTTTTGGCACAAGTTTCAAATGTCAGACCAAAGAGTATTGCTCATGAAAAAAAATCTGCTGGCAAAAGAATTCTCTTATCGGGGTCACATTCTAGAGTTCAAAATGTGGGAAAATTGATAGTTTTTCCCCATTTTCCTAAGAGATTATTCACATAAACATTTTTTAATTAGAGAAAGCACTATGCATTACTTTGCCTATTGAAAAGCATTCAAGTGACCGTTTGCGCAGTTCCACTCACACAGTTTCACTGAAAGGAATGCCTGCCTTTCACAAACTGTGTGCAAGTGGAGCCTTCCCCACTGCCTGACCTGAGGAGGAATGAAACCTCTGCAAACCCTTGCTGCTCTACAGGCAGAGATTCCTCCTGGGTTCAAACCCTCAGAGGTCTGTGCCTACGGAGGTGCAGCGTGAAATCCCGCATTACCTGCTGGTCATCCATCCAGGCCATGTGGATGCTGAGGTGGGTTGGCTGTCTCAGCACCTGGCTGGAGCCCTCAGCTGGGTCTGCTCTCCTCAGCCCAGAGTCAAAAAGGTCTTCTGCTGGAAAGGGGTGATTCACACAAACATAAAAGTTGATGCCAAAATCTGCCTTATTGGAGCGAGAAGGGAGGGAGAAGTGAATTCTGCTTACCCTGGGCAAGAAGTTACCCTTTTCCTCTAAGCTGTATTCACCTCACCAACCTGGATGTTCTGACAGAGGATGTTCACAGTTCATACAGAGACTTTTTTTTCCAATTTAATAGTGAGTCTGTCAGGACATGGAACTCAGATCTTTCCTGGGTGTTAGAACGGAGCCTAAATGTGCACACTGTTATATCATCAGTCATTTTGACACTTGCCAGGACTCAACAAAATATAGTTATATCTCCTTGACGGTTTTCTTTGGACAAAATGACTTCTAATTACAGTATTTTGCCTGCACTTTTCTTCTCTCTACTTCTTTTGTGTGTTTTCAGTGGCATAACTGTTTCATTATTTGCTGTACAAAAAAAAAAAAATCGAAAAAGGGGGGAAAAGGGTTTTTTTTAATAGCCTACCAGGAGCTTAAAGTACACAGATATACAGGTTTTCAAAAGAATGAACAAAACAAAGCCTAAGTAAGTTTTTCTGCCATTTTTAGGTAAGTTTTGACACTCAGCAGGTTGGAAGGACTTGGTATTTTCTCATGATTCACAAAGAGGTCCCCCATATACTTTAAAAGAATTAATGAATATATGACCCTGCAGAACACTAATGCATGCATTACTCATTTTGCCTCAGTTTGTTTGAAATGTTTGCATGAAGAGGAACTCAAGTAGGTACTGTTTCATTTCATCACTTACAATGTCTGTAACCTGACTAGTAAAATTTACAGCACTGGGCTCTTACATGACTAAAATACTACTGACCTAAGAATCTGCTGTATCTCTGGTACGTTTATATGCTTGTGTTTCTGGTGGGATACCGATCTATGACTTTCCATAACGTGACGGCAAATGTTTCCTTAAATTATGTTTTTAAAATTATGCATCAGACATGGGAGATATTCCACAAAACTTGTGGAAGAGCTCCTTTGGAAGCAGCTGATACAATTCCAGACAAGCAAGTTGTTTGTGTCTACTCACCTGTAATTTAGAACTGGATAAATCCCCCAAACAAAAGGACCTGTAGGACTGCTAGACAAGTAAATTAATAAAAATCCAGCAAGATCTCCCTCAGTTATCAAGCAAAGCAAGGGAGAAGTGGAAACTTAAGAACATGCTAACCCTGACACCTCATCTTTGCTCTTGTTCCTGAAATTCCTTATCATGTGAAGTAGACAGTTGCACAAAAAAAACCCCAACCAAAATAAAACCACCTGGCATAGCTTGCTTGTGGTAAATCCACCCTGCTTAGAGGAAAAAAGGCAAATGTGAAAGAGGATGTGAAACCATAACACGTCACTAACTACCTGCAGCACCCCTCTGCCCTTCTCCTCAAATGTGAAATGAGGCACCAACTGAATACCAAGGACAAACTGGTACAGTGACAAACTGAATACAGCTGCTTCTGACAGCAGGGATGGAGACCTAGCACGTGAAACCCTGCATCCATGAACAGCGGTTGTGCAAACAGCTGTCTCCTTCCCTATCTGAATTACACTGAGAACTGGGAACACTTGAAATATGTATGGCTGCTAGAAAAAAAAAAAGTTGAAATGCACAGCTATAAGCTAAAGGTGAATTTTTTATTTCTATTCTTTTTTTCCCAGTCCTCACATGTGTGTGATTACAAAAGGTCCCCTCACTTTTAATTAAATTATTCGGTGCCAGAAAGCAGCTTACAAGCTCCTAGAGCTCTTGTAATCTGTAGCACAGTCCTTTAGGGCATCATTTACAAAATTTGACCAATATGTTTAACTGTTAAAACAAAATTAGTAAAGGTTTGTATTATATACTGCTTGAATTGTATGTAATTAAGAGTAAACAAGATCTGTTGTTTCCATTGGTATCTAATACAGTATTATAATAACCAGACAGAGGCAACCTTTGCTGGTGGGAAATTTATACAATATACAGTAATGAAAACTGGGACTTCAAACTTCACCTTGGAGTTTTAAGACACAGGAGGAGACAAAACTCCTTTATAAAAGATGTGATCAAAGACCAGACATAAAAACACTTGGATTAACTAAAAGAGTCTTGGAAAGAGACCATTCTCTAACAAAATAGTCTGTAGAGTTGGTAACTAGCAGCTACCTGAGACTTTACAATGCAGTGACCCTTACTTTAGTTTTAATAGCAGATGACATCAGATGTAGAAAATACAAGGGAAAAAAAATTGCTATCTCAGTTCTGAGCACCTGTGATATTTTATATATTACTGTAAAAACTGAGAAGTTTTCCAAAGCAATAAATAAAACTTCAAGATAGCTATTTACTATAACTAGGTGAAAACAAAGTAAAAACTCACAAATACAATTACATTAAAAATGTATTCATATATTATGCAAAGACACACTCATTTAAGTGTTTATGTCATATGTTTTAGGGGGATGACTAGGAGAAAATAATTAACAATAATTGCCGGAGTTTAGATTGGATCCATGCTCTAACTTCCATTCTTCAAGTCAAATGCACAGAATTTTGCAAGAGGCAACAACATGTATTTTCATTTAGAACAAAAACTTTGTTTAGAAATAAAAATCAGAATTTATTTTTCACTGGATGATTTTTTTAAATGTTGTTTCCCAGGTGATGGGGAAGAGTTCTGTTTGGATGTTTGTTTTTTATTTCCAAGAATGCAATAACACTTCAGAACAACTGAGTTCACATCAGAAAAACTTGCTCAACCTGAAGTCATTTGAAGAAGTAGTGCTCACCTCACTAAGAACAAGTGTCTTTCTACATCCTAAATACCAGTAAAATTTTGAGAGATGACACCTAAACAGGAAGCATTTCAGTAGAAAATAACATTCTAACACTACAGAAAGTATGTATTGACAAACTCCCTTACTATAGGATATTATATATACATATAGCTAACATTATTCATTCTTTATCTTTTGGATTTATTTTACATGTCTTCATATTACATTATGTGAATATATTTAGAATGCTATTTAAATTTACTTATTTTACATACTTACTAGAACGATGAAAATTTAGCCAGGAAAAGTGATGGGACAGTGTGCTCTGACTGTGGGTTACCTGTATGTGCATTGACACATGAGTGAAAAAGGCTTACCACTGTTCTCCGTGAATTAGTCAGGAGAAGGCACTTCCTCCTTTTGTTCCAGTATTT
This sequence comes from Atrichornis clamosus, assembly GCA_013400975.1. NCBI lineage: Eukaryota > Metazoa > Chordata > Aves > Passeriformes > Menuridae > Atrichornis > Atrichornis clamosus. The sequence continues at coordinate 77,940 of WBMZ01005550.1, forward strand.
TGATAATGCTGTCAGATAGATGCTGCCGTTACAGTATCACACAGAATCACAGAATCAATTAGGTTGGAAAAGACCTGTGAGATCATACTATCCAAAGTACGACCAAACACCACAAGGTCAACTCCAGCTCCTCCTCCCACTCCTTCTGAACTGACTGTGGTGTGTCCATGGTTGTTTTCTGCTCGCATCTTCTCACTCTTCCTCCTCTTCCCTGGCTGGAATCAAAACTGCGCCACCCGGGTTGTTTTTAATTCCTTCTTTAATATGTTTTTACAGAGGTGTTTCCACCACTTCCAATTGGCCCAATTCTGGCCCATGGATGTCCATCTTTGCAGCCAGCCAGACATGGCCCCTGCAGGACATGATGGTGGGGGCTTCTAGCAGCTTCTCACAGAAACCACTCCTGCAGCCCACCCCGCTACCAAAACCAGGCCTCACAAACCCATGGCACTGCATAAGCCAATACACAGAAGGACACTAAATATTTGACTGGTGTTGACATTGCCCACACAATTTTTTTCCAAGATGTGAATTTCCTTAACTAGATATTCTGCAGTAAATGGCCACTACCTCAAGAATTTAATACTTCCTCTTCAGCTTTGTTCCTTTCTACCTTTTTTCTCTTTTGTTTTTGTTTGGTTGGTTGCTTGGTTTTGGTTTTTGTTTTCTGACTTTGATGAATCTTTCTCTACACACACATTTTCATTTTTAAGGCAAACCTACACACAGATCAAAAGCACTGTTGTGAAAACCACACTTCTGTTGACTCAACTCAAGGTGCAAGTCACAGTAAATGCTATAAAGGAGATGAAGACCAGCACAGTGGTGGCAGAAATCAGATTTTCCCGATGGCTGCCTCATGGTTTCACATTCTAGGAAAAGCCAGCATCCAAACTTATGAAGCTTTATAGGGCAACATAGGCAAAACTCGAGTAAAAGCACTCTTGATTTTCAGATGAAAAAGCATAAGGCAGAGAATGAAAAATCTGCTGCCCATGCACACCTAGACACCATTTCCATGTTCACAACAGACATGCAAACTATTGTCTGATGCCAGACCATTAACTTTCCAGATGTATTTATGTGGAACAAGTGACATCCAGTGGCCGGTACAGTAAATTACCATTCAGTTCTCAGGTGCTCCAGGATCCATGTCTTTCTTCCCTTGTTCTGCTCTCTGTTCATTCCAAGAACCCAAAGCAAGCCAACCAGTCTTTCTGACTGACAAGAACTTCTTCAGGGCCCTCACTAAAAAAAATGCATGGGAGACAGACACAAGGATTAGGGAGGCAGAGAGGAAACCCAGATCACATTTAAATGAGGATTTCGATGTTCAGGTTTGCAGTGGAATTTGATTGCAAGGCCATTTATGTTGCAGCTTGTTTTAATTCTGAAAAAGGCAGAATGAAAATTGATTTCCTAAAGGTAATCTAATGAAATTTGCTACCTGTCTGTGATATACATCAATTCTCAAAGTGCTGCATAGAAAAGTCTCAAAAAAGCACAGCTGAACGACTGAATTGAGAAGTCATATTTAGAAATTGTTTCTGAAAAATCCAAGTAAGACTATTCTAGGAACACAGAAGCAGCATTAGGCATTTTTCCTGAGTATTGTGTGTTGTAATATTGTAGATTCTCATACTTATAATTCAACCTCATTTTTATGAGTTCAAAAATCAAGCATTTCCGCACTAACTTTCTCAGAAGAAATAGTTGCATAAAGACCTAGGAAATCATCTAATTATTCTGTTTTTATTGAACACTACTCACAATAATATCACATGGGCAGAATTTATACACCAGGGAAGATGGGGATGGGCGGATCTTTAATGTGGACACTCTGGAATGATACCTGTGACAGTCACAAGCATAAGGCCCAGCATCAGGGCCTTGCTAGACCTTGATGTTGTTCTTACCACCAGAACTCACGAAAAAAGGACGCAGCAGAGAAAAGCAGCTCAGATCCCATCAAAAGGCAGCCATTGACTGTTTCTGCCATGAAAACTACTACATGTCACTTACGGGCATGGATTAGTGGTGGGGCATTGACAGTATTAGGTTTCTGGTTAGACTCAATGATCCAGTTAAGTAATGACAGAATTCTATAAGGTACATAATTCTGTAAGAAACTGAAGTGTTTTAGTTAACTTTAAGGACACATTTAATAAAATGATCATGTACTCTAGTCAGAAGGACATCAAAGGCCAGAAAACACAATACAGTATTTTTAAAACTTTGCTCTTTTTTTCTGTCTTGAAATATTCTCTATAACCATTTACCATGCATGCATATATTCTTTTATTTGTTGTTGCTTACTTACAGTAAGATGATTCAATTTTGCTCTGTTACTAGAAAAATGTGCATTCCATTTTAAATTCTTATTTAAGAATTTTCAAGACTTTAGGATTTAAAATAAGATTAACAAATATTGCTGCTGCAGAAAAAGGAAAATAGGCATTCATTTAAAAATAAATGCCAGAAAAAAACCACACTAGAGAGATATAGCACCACATTAATATTTAACAGTTTTAGATCCCACAGCAATAAGAAATGCTAAAGCACAGGTTTGCCTGACATGCCACAGAAAGGAAGTTTTGTAAGAAGAGTAATGTAAGACCTAACAATATAGCTGGGAAAAGGACCAGACAATATTCAAGCCAATGCACACTTCAAAGCTGAGTACAAGGCCATTTCTGACTAGAAAAAGAAAATGAGGGCTGAAAATATGTGTCTATTCTTCTCCCAAATACAGCAGTTGCCTAATAAAAGATGTCAACTCTCCCTTTCATTTTTAGTCTGCTATGACAACAGCAGACCACCAAACAATAGCAACAACCAACCCACCAAGAGGAAAAGGTCTTTTTCAGAAGACAATGTCATAGCTGCTCCATTACACATTCTGCTTGAGGTTGATTCTCTGTGGTAATGGGAACACAAGCTAGGCCAAAGAGACATAACTTTGACATTTCTGGAATAAGCTTTAAAAAAGTCTCTAAATATGTACCCAGGCAGTAATATATATAAAAGTCGTAGATATTTTAGCAAAATATGTTTGTAAAGATCCGTATTGGCTGAAACCTAGATTTTGACATCTCATATTTACATACTACAACACACATGCAGACAGAGCTTTATCTCCACTGTTTAGACCTCAACAGGATTTATTTCTACAGGACTTTAATAAGTGATGGAAAAACACTAGCCTTAAAAGATATCCTTATTTTGTGGGAACTCATGTTCTACATCCTGAACACCTAAGTAGCCGTTGGGGTGACAAAGATCGTAAGTCCTCTTGTAAAGTAGTACTACCATCACAGGGCAGACATGAGGCAAGCTGGGACTCCTCAGGTATCACACTTGCCCTGGGACAAAAAGGTCTGTTATTAAGGGCCTTTCTTTTCAACCATCCCTTATTTCGGGCTTCCAAAACATATTTTCTACACAAGAAATGCAATTCAGTAAAGGAACAATGGTTTATGTGCACATTAATCAGAAAATGCAAATTTCATATTTCAAAGATAAAAATTTCAACATTTGCATTTTTTAAACGTCACTCTTTTGAAAGTTTGTTAACAGTGTAATAAATCACAAATAATTCCTCTAGGGAGCGCAGAATTTTTTTGATGCAGCATCAAACGAAGGCTGGATAAAGTATCTTCTTATGTCTTTATTTTGTACAAACTTTAATATAAAAACACTAAAGATGCTTTAGATACCCAACTTCTACTTGTCTCTGTTCCTTTCCTGTTATGTTTGTATTCAACACAATTTAATTGCTTGCAAAGCATGGTAATTCATTCCCATGTTTTTATTCCTACAAACTATGGCCACCTCCGCCAACACAAAATGCAGACAATTAAGAAAATTACCAAAACTAATTTTCACCCACAAAATGACCCATTAAAAGTTATACTGCAAGATCATCAGAATGATTCCTAAGGCAACTACAGTTACTGTTAAAAGTAAAAGCCATGAGGGAAACAATCTCTGGAGCTAGGTAGATAAATGGGAGCTGATACTAACTCTGCTTGGAAATGGAACAATATAAATGAATTTAAACTCTGGCAGAATGTTTCGGTATTTCCTGCAAAGAACATAAGTCTTCAGGTATGGTAAACCTAATGTCAAGCAGATCAAAACCTGAGCTACTTCCCTGTCCTAACTTCATAATATATTAGGTATGCCTGGATGAGAATCAAATCAGTATATTTTGAAGATAGAATTTAAAAGATACTGGTTGAAAACTAAGGCTCAAATACTAACTTTTGCACCTCACCGGCATGGGGCTTTTTGAAAAGAAAGAAAAAATCATTGTCTGAAAACCTCCTCTCAAATACGCCTTTCATATACTAGAACTTACTCCTAAATTCAAGTGACAAGTAGGCTAAAAAGCTTTTGCACCTATTTGGAATGAGAAGTTACCTTATTCATGGAAGGCTTTGCTACAGGTTTATTAAGATCTAATGGTGGAATACACCACCTTACAAACAAAAAAGGAACATGGGACTATATGTCTTCCTGGTGCTGGTTGGCAAAAGATCCTGCTTTCTTCTTTTTCTTTTTAAGAGCTGACAATTTTGAAGACAATTATTTTGAGAAGAATGCCTGCACAGAAACAATGTGTTGCTAAGGCTACTACTTAATTTAAAAAATGGTTGTTGTTTGTAAGCTATTGTACATTTTCTGAGATGGAAGGATATCACACCCTTCCAAACACTGAGATTTAACTGTTCAGCCCAAAGCCGCAGAGCCAGTCCCTGAATAGAGTGAAAGAGAATTGATTGTTACAAAAGTCAAACTCATCCCCTCTTGAAAATTTTCTCATTTCTCATGTCATCAACAAAAGACATAAAATTTCAGATGTCTCCTTCTTATTCAGAGGGATACACTGCAATTCTTTAGGAAGATCAGTCCTAATCAGTCCTAGCACATCTGCAGGATAACCAAAGCAAGGCTTGTTACATCCAGTGTTACACCGTTTATTGCACTGAAGTTATCAAACTGTGTTTTGGTCTTCAGTCACCTCAACTTCATCCCAACATTGTTTTACTTAACCTTTATATAAAATTAATTTTAATAAATCTTAGGAATTGCAATGTTTATCTAACACAGAGACAATGGTAATCCCAAACTAACACAACGCACTAGGGTATGTTTGCACACTAAAACTGAAGTTTCTCACTCATATCATCTCTCATTCAGGCCATATTCATCTATTCAGATCTGTAATGAACATAACGGATTTACCTGTGCCAGTGCCTCACCACCCTCACCTGTAAAGACAAATGAGCACATTTATATTTGAAAGCAAATGTTACAGCAGCAGAGCAACACTACACCTGGCAACACAGTTAGAGATACGGGACAGTAAAGTGGGGCTGCTGTAGGGTTTCCTGTAAGATCAACTCCAGAAAAAACATGCAAAGGTGACTAGTTCCCAAGGCAAACAACAGAAATTAGACCCCTCAGAAAGAGTCAGCATTTAGATACCAAATGTCTTGATAGTTTCACACACAACAAGAATAGGTAAAAGGGCAACAAACAGGTGCTTCTTGCTACGTTGCCCTATAGGAAAAAAAAAGTGGTTCCAAGATCTACAGCCAAAGTTCAGCAGCTCCATGGATAAGCTTAACACTTTCCATTGACCAGGTATAAAGTGTGGTTTATAATATCTCTGGAAATTTTTAAAAATCAGGAATACATCAAAAATATGACATGAAAATTGTAGCAATACTTAGCACATTGCATTTGTTGATTGTATTTTTTTGGTTTTGAAATTCAAATATAATTCAATTAGCTCAAATTATATGGTTCACTAAATTAACATTCATTGGATATGTTTGGGGACAAAATGTTAATGAAAAATAAGGATTGTTGATGTGCCTATAAATTAGAGAAGAGACAACTTCCTGTGTTGTGTCTGTACATCAGCAAATCCACCATAAAACTCTTGAAAACTGTTCATTCACCACGGTTTATAACAACAATGAGCTTCTGAGAATGTAAAAGCAGAAAATCAAATGGTTTTTCTTACCCACATCTGTAGTATTTTAATAGCGGGAGTAGGCAACTGCTAGTTATTACTGCATGAGACAGCTTTAACATCTGCTTGAGCTTTTTATGTTCATTAGCTGTTAGTTTCCATTCTGTTAGGGATTTTTTTAAATTATGGGTTAGACTGACCATGTAATAGAATAACTTAATTTCATGCTGTGCTAGATTTCAACCCCAATCTTCTTTCAGAAGACACTTCTTACTGAATGTGAAGCCCCTTCAGCCCTTCTGTCCTCCAGTTCCTTTGCTGCTTCCTTACTTTAATAGGGAAACGGCTGAATAACAACCAGTTTTATGGGGGTTTGCCAACAAAGGATAGGAAAAGAAGGTCAGGAGACACACAGGGCCTTTTCACAGTATCTCGTCTGATTGCAAAACATCACACTTAGTAAATGTCATACTTAGCACTTCTGATAGAACTTCATCATGTATAATTTTTCAAAGCCATACTTACATGTGAGGTAAAGGTCTGATCTTTTCAGCAGGACTCCTTTATTTCTCTGACATACTATTCCTTTCCCCACCTTGTCTGACCCATTTTGACCCTATTATCAAAACAAGTAACAGACATTTTGTACCTTATTCACATAATATTCTAAATCAGTAGGAGTTGGTAAATAAGGTTTAAGAGCTGTTTTCTGTATCCTTTTCCAATTAAAACTGCTTTGCAGAAGTACAGTCTATGGACTTCAAAAAAGTGTCAAGAGGTGTGAATTTAAAAATTAGTAATGTAGAATTCACAGAGCAATTTCTCTAACTTGTGAGTAAAAATGAGTATTAATATGTAATTTATATATGATGTGCAGAAAATGGGACTCTGGAGTGCCAGCTATCAGAGTGATGTACAGAGCTATTTTTTCCTGATGACTGTCTTCCCATCAGCTAAAATTCCTCACTATCTGCAACTGGAGAAAATGCCCATTCCTTAGAAGTCATTAGGATGATCATCCTGGAATAAGGGCCATAAATTAGTCCCTTAATTTCTCAAGTAATACCTTAAATTAGTATTTTAGGACTGTTTCTGCTGCTCTAAAACATCACCTCTTCAGAACTTGGAGCTTCAAATATTACTAAGTCCGTGGCTGAAACTGAGTACATATCTTTGTCCCATGTATCACAATAGCCTAAAACAGTAATGCAATATGTCCTCTGGGCAGCTGCAGCGCAACTGGATTACGCAAGCTATTACCATTTGCAATTTATTTATTTGTAAACCACCCCACACTAATCATATTGATGGAACAGTACTCATTGCAAGTCTTGTGAAATGAGCATTTGAACTGCACTGCTTAGGTAAAGAACACAGGCCACTGATCTCCCACTATTCAAATCCCTTCCCGTAAAGTTTTCCTGTGGAACACAAAAGCTTACACAAAAGTATATACGTGTCAGTGGTACGAAACACTCTTGTTTTGGTGTGTTTCTTTGAATTTAAATGTTAATTTAACTTAACTACAAATAACTGAGCCTTAGAATGGAGGAAAGTGAACTACACCCTCTCATTCTTTCTCACGCACTATAGATCTGGAAGACCACCTCAGCAGTTATTTTGGCACTCCAGAAATAAAGATAGCAAACAAGGCCTTCTGTGCTAAGGATATGAAATCCATTCCTGTATGTTTGAGGGTGTTTACTATGGATGATCTCTAATTTGGTCTGATAAACTGAATGTTCCTTCATGGCTCTCACGTACCCTCTAGCTTAGTGTCAAAAGCATTCAAGTTTGTGTGCTCCAACAGTGCTCTGCAACAGAATCCAAAACCTAGCAAGTGGATAAAGCTCCACATTAAAAAATGCCATTTTTAAATTCAAACTAAAATAGAGAAGCAGGTTCAGTCCCCAATTTCTCTATTTGAATGGGCCAGAAGAACATGCTTGCTGCACGAAACCAATATAGTGGGATACATACAACTCATTAGATTGGAATTTTAGAAACCACATCACAGACTAAAGCTAGAATTTGAGAAACAGATTGACAGATTGATAGATCACAAAACAGAAACCTTGTCATTTTGTAAACAGTAATATTCCCTTACTTATAAAAAATTTCAAAGTCAATTTACCAAACAAAAAAATTTCAGTAAAGAAGTGTATTTCTTAGAAATACCATATTTTATAAAGTTAAATTTAATTTCTGATCTAAATAAGTTGCTGGCTCAAGAAGAGTGGAACAATGATTAAAGATAGCTGGGCTTTAGTTCTGTTTTCAGTCCATCCTCCCACAACACATCCCCTCCCTCCCCTCCCTTTCAGCTGCCTCTGATGTTCAATGTAGTTTGTCTAAGATAAGAACACCAGGTGGGTATTGCAGAATGAACTAGATGTTTGCACAATTAAAGCATTCCAGAGGTGGGGGAGCACATCAGCCTGTAAAATGGTATTAAATGCTGCTGGAGACTGGGACAACTGGCAAACTGGTCTCCCGAGGTTGCAGGCAGTTCCAGTAATTCTAATTAGTTAAAAAGGAAATTCTAATTACATTTAGAAAATTATTTATTTCCAACTGAAAGACTCAAACACTGTAAAGACAGTGAGGCTGTTACATCTTCACCAAGATGTTAAAATGAAAGCCTGTAGCAATCAAATCAAACTGAATCTGTTTTCAGCAGACAACCAGGACAAATTATCTCTAGCCTGACTCTTTCAAACTAAATTTCTCTGTAACTTTAGTAATGCAACAATTTGTATTAAAAAGAGAAAAAAAACGCCAAACCATAACAAAGATTAAAATTGTCTCAAGGAATCACCGACACACAGTGCAAACTGGCGAAGTTGCACAGCTGAACAGAGATTAGTGTTGTCCATACTCTCCCTTTGTTCTTGTTGCACTGCTTTGCCACGATCTGGTCAGGTTTTCATAGTCTGCTTGATGCAGGCTGGAGCAAACACCTCTGGGGTGATAGTAAGAAGCTGGAGACAGGGTACAGAGAGGACAACCTTCAAACTAGCAGTCAGATCCACAGGACATAGGCTGTATCTTTACCCTCTGTCACACTACAAACCCACACGTTGTCTATATGCTTCCCAGGTGGAATACTCCATCAAGAGGGAAGACAGGTGACTGTGTGAATAGATGCCAGGCTGCAGCCTCTGGAAGAGACTTCCAGTCTGGGCTTGACCAAAGCTTGAAGAAAACATGAAAGCTGCATGTCAGACTTGTGCAATCATATTACTGAACAGACCATCAGATGGTTCATATTATTCACTTATCATTAACTTTGAAGATAGAAACTGAAATCATGACAACAATCAATTTGACAGTCTTGTAGAACTTAGTAACAACTGAAGCAAACTTATATGGCACCTGGCTCAAAGGGATAGGATTCATCTCACACCTCAGTCACCAGAAAATTAACTACTCTGACAAGTTAGTTATTACAGATCCTTTTTTTCTCCTTTTTAATCTCAAAAAAGCCACATGTATGGTGTTCAATTGCTCTCAGTTGTCTAACCCTCTTAATTTACTAGAAAAGCTAAGTGAACTTGCTACAGTCAGGTGACAGCCCTACCTAGAATGAAAAAATGTAAAGAAGCAACTAAATTTAAAAAAAATAAGCAAACACATATGAATATCTTACTACGATTCCCATTCACTACAGCCTTCAATCTCAACATACTTTGGTGGTACTTTGATTCTCTTAACTCTCAAAATGATCTTGGACTAGTCACCTACTCGGGAAACACAACAGGAGAGAACAAAGTGATCAGCAGAGAAAAATAACTGGCTTTTTATTAGCACTTCAAAAATTATCTAATGTTCCACGGTAAAGCACATTTTAAACAGAACCCTGGTACTACTGATCTAAAGTAACAGTATTGGGTTTATTAAAAATACAAATGAAGAAGTGTTCCCCCTCCCTAGTATGCTATTTTCTAAAGAAAAGCTGTCTTTTATTAGCTACCTATAAGCAGAGACATGATACATACTGCAATCAGATACTTCAAGTTTGACACGACAAAAGTTTAGGCTATTAGATCCCTTCACATTCCTTTTTTCATTTGGCTTAGTTGGGAGGGACAGAGATAGAGAATTATTTCCTTGTCTTCCCTCTTCTCCCATTTCCCTCCTATTTTTTGCAGACCTGAAGGAAAAGTTGAATGCAATGAAATCAAGAGGCCATACACACTACATTCAAATATAGCTGTCACAATGTTTTAAATTAAAATTCAATTACAAGTATTTTCCTGCAGTATACAACATATTAATGCTTACATGATATTTTTTTATGTCAAATCATATAAAATAGATCTGCAAAAATGATAGACCTTTTGTATATTGTACAATACACTGTATTTATATTACCTATTGCAAATCTGTTTTAAGTGATCTGCACAAAAAATCAGAGGTAGCCAAGAAGAAAGACTGTATTTTATATGAGGTCTCCATGAATGGTGAAATAAAAAAAATGTTTGTTCTATCAACCAAGATGGATTAATTTCAAGACTTACTCATAATAGTTTGTCTCCCCTAGATATGAATGCTTTCTAACACAAGGACAGTTACTTCTATTTAGCCTTTGTCACCACGGACAGTTGCTACTTCATTATGGAAATATGACAAATTCATTTTATTAGGCAAATATTTGATTCCACTCAAGTATACTTAATATAATTAAAACAAAACAGGAATCTATGTCATAATTTAACTTTGCTAGACTTATTATGGAAATTAAACAGTGCTTCTAATTAGATTAGTGAGAAGTCAAATAATCAAAACACTGGATACTAAGTTTTGTATGTTTCTGTGCTGTCCAAACAATAGCTTATTTATTTAGAAAAATTCTAATGAACTCCAGCATCTTAAATATAGAAGCATAGAATGGTTTGGGTTGTAAGGGATCTTAAAGGTCACTCAGTTCCAACTGGAACCCCATGGGCAGAGAACCTTCCACTAGACCAGGTTAATCAGAGCCCCATGCAGCCTGGTCAGCAACACTTCCAAGGATGGGGAATGCACAGCTTCTCTGGGCAAACCTGTGCCAGTGGCCTACCACTCTCACAGTAAAGAATTTCTTCCTAATATCTGATCTAAACCTGCCCTCTTTCACTTTGAAGCCATTCCCCCTGTTCTGTCACTGCATGCCCATGTGAAAAGTCCCTCTCCAGCTCTCTTGTAGCCCCTTCCAGGTACTGGAAGGTGCTATGAGGTGTTACCAAAGCCTCCTCTTCTCCCAGCTGAACTACCCCAGCTCTCTCAGCCTGTGTCCATAGGACAGAGGCTCAGGCCCTGTGTTCAACTCAGTGGCCTCCTCTGGCCTTGTTCCAATAGGTCAACATCTTTCTTGTGTTGGGGCTCCCAAAGATGAAGGCAGCACTCCAGGTGGGATCTCACAAGGGCAGAATAGAGAGAGAGAGTTCAAAAGTTGTTTTTTTCTGCATCACAAAAACGTCAATTAAGAAAGCATCACTAAGTTTTAAAGCGGTAAGTAGAATTAAAAGTCTAAGTGAACAAACTGAAACACTGTGGTCCAAATTCTGTGAACAGATCAGGTATGCAAGATGTTCTGCCTGTGCAGAACTGAACCATATTTTTTTCTCAGACACTTAAAAAGGCAACAACTGGAAAAGATGGAGAATTTAGCAGCTGCCTAAAGTAGTTAAGCAGTGCAAGTAAATGTACATTTCCTTGTCAGAATTGAAGAGTACTTGGCAAGTGTCTGATATCCTGTGTTTCATTTAACATAAGCGTGCACCAAAAAGTGGAACTTTATTTAAAGAAAAGTAACTTCCCTAAAATGTTCCTGATTCACAGCATCCATACAATCCCCAAAAGAACATTATGTGTAGAATCTCAAATCATGTAAGCATGTATTTCATAGAATGTCCTGAGTTCGAAAGGACATGTAAGGATTTGCTTCTGCTTGCATCTGTTTGAAATTTAAGTTTTGATGAAATCAACAGTTGCATTGTCCATACCAGCCAAAAAACAGCTTTGATGATAAGACTGAATACAGTTTTGGCACAGTATTTTCTACTGAATTTCCATGACAGAAGTACAGACAGTAAGGAGGAGGAAGTCAGTAACTATTTAAAGATGGCTATGAATTATTAGTTCCTTCTTGTAACAGCACAATGTTGACCTTAAAAAGCACATTTTCATTCCTTTATGCATTGCCTCATTGGAGATTTAGTTTGAAGGGCTAATCTGCCCATCTTTTTAAAAAAGTTTATATCCCCTGACCGAACTACATCTCCTAGGAGTCAATGCAGTCTTCTCCAAAAGCCAGCTGCCTTATGACAGTGAGAGATTCTTCCACCTCTCGTTTGCCATGACCTCTGTGACAAAACTGTAGTGGGAAACACAAGCAGAATATAAATCAGCATTTAGCTTTGATACGATTCCCTGACTTTGGCCTGCAGGGCATCACAAGTCTTCTTAGCATCTCCCAACAACATGGCAGTATTGGGCTTGTAGAAGATGGGATTGTCCACCGCTGCATAACCAACTCCCAAAGATCTCTTCATTACAATGACCTGCACATAAAGAGTTCATGTTTGAAACAGCACAAAACAACTACCTCAAACATCCTTCCTCAGGCTAAGACTATAAAAAACCAACCTCCACAAATTAAGGAAGAAAAGAGACACCCCTGAGCAAACAGGGCATTCACTGGTATGAAACTGTATTTCAAAGTTTAATATGGCAGACAAATTGACATTCAGACCAATTTCAGACACATTTTATTGATAAATACAACATTACATGTCAGATTAAGAGATTATGGGCAGTACACATGCATTTACTTTATTCCCTGTAACGAAGTCAAAGCAAGATGGGCACTGATATTCATAACATAGAAGGGTTTTGACTTTAATTTGGAACTCATTTAAAAGCCTAATTCCCTGATAGCAACACAATTCAGGTAAGTGTTCACATAAATACTTGGTGCAACGTTCTCTAGACTATTAGTCTGTATTCAGATCAATTATCTGTATTCACTTCACACATGGGACTTAAAAAAAAACCCCTAAAATAAATTTCAGCCAGTTTTAGCTATTAAAGGTCAAACTAGTTAACCACGGCACCTTCAGCAGAGAAACTGAAAAGCAGTTTGTTTGTATTTATTTCTCGAATTGCAACACATAGCTACAGACACTGCTGATAAAGGTCTGTGACTGAGTACTTGAAGGGATAACCCACAGAAGAACGGAGGCTATGACTGCATTTGGAATAAGGTATCAAAGACTTCTTATCAAGAAGACACACGTGTATGTATATTCTTTAGATCAGACCACTTTCAAAGAACAAAACTGTTAAGGCAACTAAATTGTTGGTTCAACCTGGACAGACTAAGCCCTGTACTCAACTAATCCATGCATTGTTTTGGTTTTTGTTCGAGTTTTTTTAGGGGGGATGTTCATTGTTTTCTAATTATTTTTTATTTTATTTTAGGATATTACTCATTCTTTTATTTTGACCTCACTATTAAAGTTGTCAACTATAAACTTAAAAAAAAAGGTCTTTTTATAGAAAAGTTTCAGGGCAGCAGAGGTGAGCAGAACATCATTTATTCTAATTCTAATTATATTTTCTAGTAGAAGCACTTCAATTGATCTTTTCTACTGCAGTCGTCATCACTCTCACTAAAGCACTTAATGATTAAAAAATCATGAACAGTGCATCACACTTGCAAAGCACTCACTATTTTGTTGGACAACTTGGAGAAAAGCTTCTCATGGAAACCAGAATACTGGACGAATCTTGTTAGCTTATCCTACAAACCCTGCTTTTAAAAGTTTGCTACCTGAAGTAGGTGACAACTCAACTCTGTTAATCTTACCTGCTTGGACTTCCAGACCTCAAGAACTGGCATTCCAGCTATGATAGAGTTTGGATCCTCCTGAGCTGCTGAATTAACTGTATCATTTGCACCAATTACAAGGACCAAGTCAGTTTCTGCAGCAAGACAAAGAAATAACACTGATGAAAAATTGTATGGAATCTGAACACTGAGGTTGATGCACATTTTTGTGTTAAATCTGATCTGTATAGGCAGAAGAACCTCTAATGGTTAAGTACTCTACAAACATTTATGGAGACAGCATTCACACAAGTATTTTACAAACTTCTCAGGCAAATTATATGTGAGAGTTCAAATGTTCTATCAACAAAGCCAAGTATCCAAAACCCAATTCAAAGGGACTCACTAGACAAAATTAAAATCCTGATATTTAAATGTAGTTGAATACACACATAGTATCACTTTGAATTTTTTTTTGTGCCTAGCTTTTCCTTTGAATATTCTTCTAAAAAATCTTTTACCAGAAACCTTCTGACTTTCAAATTAAGATGTAAGAAGGCAAGAAGCTGCCAGTACAATGCTATAGAGGTTTGCAAGACATGACAGGGTCAAGTCATCCACAACACCTGACCTAAAGGAGTAACAATAGTTTTCCTCTATGGGGATTGGGCAGTAACAGAGATAATAAAGACACAGCATTTGTCATTTACTTCACAGCTACAGGCAATTTAAGAAAAAAAGCTCCCTCCAAAAACAAAAAGGAAGACCTCTAGTCCTCTACTTGTATCACAAAGAAGCACAAAGAGAAACTGAATGGCTTGACTTCTTGATTTTCTATTCTTAAAAATCCCTGTGCAATGTGAAAACAGAATGAAATAAATCATCCAATCTACTGGAAACTTATGGCCCACGTGCTAACCTGGGAAGTCTTCATTGATTTCATCCATTTCCAGTACAATATCATAGGGAACACCAGCTTCTGCTAGCAGTACATTCAGCTGACCAGGCATACGGCCAGCCACAGGGTGAATACCAAACCTAAGAGGGAAGAAAATCCAACCCCATTAATATATATATGTACCACTTTGTTTTATACATTGAAATTGTCACCTGTGACTTACAAGCCTGAGAAGTTCTTAAGTATGAGCACACATGAATCAATAAAATGAAATGGCTAAATCTTAACAGTTCACCCTCCAAGTAGTACCATATTTAAAACCTTGCGACAGCTACTTTGGAAGTTTTACAAATAAGCCTTTTAACTGCAAAATTACCATCCTGGTTTGCACGTCCCTTACATCACTGAAAACACCACAGACTAAATAAAATTGACATAAAAAACGTAAGAGATCATGCCACCTTTCTGAAAGCAAACCCACTCCTAGACCTAGAAATGCCCTTGGCAAACGACTTTATTGATTCAGGTATCTCTAGAGTATGTACAAGAAACACGAGTAGGAAGAAACATTTCAATCCAACAGAAAAATTGGCAGAGACTCCAAGCACAAGACAATGCCTTGCTGAATAAGGCTACCATGCCACTTTCTTCTCATGATTGATCTTAAGAGGAAAAGGGGAAAAAAAGGGAGGCGGAATGAGAAGGTGGAGAGCTAAGAAAGTGTAACAGTTTAAGCATAACCATTTAAAAAAATGTTTTCAGAACAGCTCAAAAGCAACTTAGAGCAAATACACTATTCATGAGTTACTAAAACTTCAGACAGACCGACAGGGTGGCAGCTGGGGCTGCTCAGGCATGCATGCAGTTCTGTAAGAGTGAAAACCTGAAAAAGTCAGAATGGAGATGCTAAACTGGTTTAGCTGCAACCTCCAAAGACATATTTGGTTAGAAGCAAATCTATTTGCTGTTGGCAGATGGTACCCTTCTGATCATCTACTGACCCTTACAAGTGAGGTATATCCATCTCTACTGTCCTGTGCACTTTGTCTTTCCAGCTCTGGAGCAGTCACCAGAAGAAATGCTGAATGAAGCACACCAGCAGTGCTCAGATGAACATTGTACAGAGCTGAAGACAACTGCTCAACTCAGAGGCCTCCACATACTTTGGAGGAGAAGGAAAACAGTCAAGAGAAAACCTGGATTTTTGGATTCTTAGATTTTGGAACAAAAATTTCTGAACAGCAACCCAAGTAAGTCAGGAATTAAATAAAAGGACTTCAGACTTCTTCAGAAAGGAGAGAAAGACTAATAAATCAACTTGCCATGACAGATGGATTGTCACATACTTCTATTTTCAACTCCACTACAGTGGAAATGGATAGCACATCGCTGATGGACCACAAGTCACAGTCCAATCAACACAGATCACTTGTGAATTTAAGACTCTACAAGTACATCCTTAAAAGGGCAACTAAGTGCTCCATCATCAAGGCAACATTAATACAATACAAAAATGAGACAATTGGAACTCCAGCAACAAAATTAAGGACATATGATTAACCCACGTAATACTAGATACATTACAACTTTAAGCTCTAGGTCAAACGGTAGGATAAAAGCTAGTTTTAAAAGGAATGCTTTTAAAGAAAAAAGGGAATAGATTGTATTTGGCTAGTAAACATTTGAGATCCTGTTGCAAAGGATAATACCTAGAATCAGGAGAGCAAATATACAGCACAAATTACTAACAGCTTACATTTCACACCACTCACTCAGTAATACAAGCCATATGTAGTACTGCAGATAGACCTTAAATATACCAAATTCAATCACTAACAGTACAGTAGGAGAACTCTTATTCTGAAGTACCCTTGAGAAAACTCATCACTCCTCTGGCAGTGAAAATAGATTTTCCAACAAAATTCTCTTTTGTGTCTAATAAAATTATTTGAGTGCCTTTGTGACCAAAGCTGCTTTGGCAATACACAAAACAAAATACTCGTGAGGTTTCTATTAAGTACTATATACACATACAATCTTATTTCAAGGGCTGGGAAGCCAAAATTTAAGCTGCCAAGAGAATGAATTTCACCTTTGACTCCACCATTCCTGGCAAGACACAAGGAAAGAAGAAAAGAAAGGGACAAATTATCTTCATTCAAGAAGACTTATGGCATGGACCATCAGCAGTTAGAGACTTCTGAGAGACTGTGCTGGAAACCACATACTGCATGTTCAGAAAGTTTGAGAAAGCTGCTCATACAAAAGCTTTTTTGGACAAATATTGAAGTGACTCCCAAAAGTCTGCTTGTAAGAGTCTGTTAACCAAATATGACAGTAGCTTGCCAGTAACACTTGAAATTGGAAGTGCAAGAATGTTAAAAAGAATAATTAAAAACTATGTGCTTTTCTAAGGCTTTCATTACATCACAAGGTGATATTTACACACTTCTGGAATGAAATCAGCCTGTCCAATAGAAAGCAGAATTCAGAATTCAGGTAACCATAGAAAACAGATACCTAAAATCCTTGATGGCTCACAATGTGTCTAACAAAAGCAGCAATCTTGCTTCCAACTCAGAACAGCAGCAGTTCTTCAAAGCTATGTGTGTTACAGCAGGAACATTTTGTTACATATGCTCTCTTAGATGTTCATAATGTGAACCTCATTCATAATCAAAAATTTAACACAGAAATGATTTTAAAAGAGAGATATGTTTTATGGTAAAAATGCTTAAAAGTGAAAAATTGCCAAGTTTCTTTGATATTCTTTTGTTATCAGTTATGGAGGAACTCACTTAGGTTCGTTGGTTTGTTTATAAATCAAGAGGAAATCTTCACCCACAACACATACTCACAATCATGCTGTGTATGACTTGAAACTGGTACTTTACTGAAATACAGAATTCACCAGGAATTTTTTTATTTAGACCCTGACAACATAATGTGGGGCTTGCTTACCACCACCAATTTTCAGATACTGAGGTAAGTGTACATCACCTTGCTACTCACACTTCATGGTAACAGCATGAGGCAAGGATATTCAACTTCTTTAATCAGTCACTACTGGATACTTTTTAGTCTTATAAAGACAACACAGTACACTGAAAAATGAGTTCATATTTTGAAGTTTTTCAAGTAATCCAAAAAGTGTAGTGTTTTATTTTATATTCAGACCAAATATCTAAAATTTCTGACATACATGCTATATCTAGAACAGCATAAAAAACACTTAACCTGGAGTCAGGGCAGGTAGAAAGGTCCAAAGGTGGCAGAAACAGAATTAAGTTAGTAACAGTAACATGAAAAAGACAACTATACCATGAAAAATGACTGAAAAATCTCAGAAGAGAAATTACTTTTCATACAGCTCATAAAGTCAGTATCTGTCTTTATTACAATCAGCTAGATAACATTCTTGTAATCAATGCTGAAAGAGCTGGCTCACAAGAGCAGCACCTAAACCAGTGTAGAAGTGTTTCAGGATCACTTCATCCATGTGAATACAGTGTTACTGTCATTACACCCAAGCTGGGCAGAGCAATGTAACATCTGGCTGGTGCCTAATTTAACGTACTCAACACTTTAAATGCTTTATTTGCCCAGGGTTCTGCCTCACCTACTGTTCTTCACGTCTCATTCACTTTATTCAGACATCTCTGCACCTCTGTTTTCAGTACAAACAACAATCCATTATTCTAGGCAACAGGAGGGGAAAAAAACCACTAACAAACTAGAAGAACAGAGAAGTGCATCATTCGGGTATTCCACAGCATGAACCCTGCCACGTAGAAGTTGCAGTGTAGCATGACTTCAGAGTATCACAGTATAATGTTCATCACACAAATGTGGATGACTGTAGATTGCAAGCATCAACACACAGAGCAGGTCTAGCTATCTTAGACTGCTGTCACACCTTAGGCAACCTATGTCCCCAAAATCAGTACTTCAGCACAGACCAAGATTGGTGACTCTGCTGCAGTCAGGTCAGTTCAATTCAAACTAAGTTAGATAGCTAAATTAAACATACTTAAATGAAGGCTGATACTGGCTGCCTATTTCGAATCACTACAGTTTATCAAAGCAGGGGCAAGATCCAGATGGACCTTAGCTCAGTGCAACAACCCTCCCAGGAGCCCAGCTACAGGGAAAAAACAAGAGCCTGCTTCTACAAAGCATACACACTGACCTAGTAAGGCCACCTGGAGCTGAGCAGACACCTATGGAAGCAATGGCACACCTACAGTACACCCCCAGGAGCACACAGTTACAGCTGCATCCCCGCAGAAGCCATCAGGCACTGCAAGGTTTGCAAGTTCTAACTACACCAATAAGGCACTGGAGCTAAACAGATCTGTTGGACTCCACTTGTCCTTTCATCTGCAGCATTAATATTCAGAACCCACCCAGTAAACATGACTGTAACAAACAAACCAAGAACTGACACACATGTACACACTTTGTTCTTCGTACTAAGTATAATTCAGCCTCCCAGAAACTTGAATCAGCTGTTCTTATGCTGTCACTCATCAGTGACAGTAATTTCCATCTTGCACGTGAGCTACACAGTATTTTGAGCCTGCTTGGGACAGCATCTTAACAGCTCATCCTCTAAAATTCTTCTAGATTTCCTTATAGAGTCACAATGGATGATGACTTTAAACTGATACAATAAACAGTTGTAGTTAATCAGTCTTATTTATTTATTTGTAGATAAACACGTAACTGATACCCATGCTCGTGTTCTATTACTTTCAAGAAATTAGAACCATGGAGAAAAAAAACAGAATTCTGAACACATTTGATTAGAGCTCAGCCACTGAGGTATCAACAAAAAAAAAAAAAAATCAAAAACACAGATACAACACTAAATCAATACTACTATATTTTCAAAAATGTAAAAATACTTGTTTCCATGTGTTCAAAAGTAATTACATTCTGCAGCATTGAAAGACAGAAATTCAAGTCCTTCAAGATACACACCTATAAAATTAGGTTAAAAAAACCCTAACCAAAACAGTAACTTATCAGCAACTATTTTGAAAAGCTGTTAAAGAGGTAATGTGCATCTCTCTCAACTATGAGTTACCAGAAAATCAACTTATTAGCTATGAAATTATTTAGAAGGTCTATACAAAGCACAGTTTTAAGAGTCCTTCCATACTAAAATACAGTTTTCCTATCAAGAATGTCTTACTATGCAGGAAAACAAAACACACGAATAAAACATGTCTTAGGAAAGTCATGCTGTGGTAAAAACTCAGACAGTTAACTTGGTGTGGATATGGAGTGCATCCATAACCCATGCATATATGAGCATATATACAGTTTTAGACTGTAATTATATATCCACACACAAAATTACCGTAGAATATAATTTTATTATATAGAAAAAAATCAGAATTTCACAACTAGGATTCTACAAACAATGCAACATGTGGCTGATGAACCGTGGTAAGGCAAGAACTTTCAACAATTTACTTAGTTCTAGCTTTGCAGAAATACAACACCAGTTGTAGAACAGCCATTTCCTCTCCAAGGCCAGTAGATTACAGGGGCTACGCGATTTAGCCTATAAAAAGTTTTGCTGTTTTATCCATCCATGACAAGGGAAAGCTATACTCAAGGTTCAGTAATATCCAGTTTTCTATGTGACTTTACTAATGCATTAAAGATGTGATCTGCTGCAAGACCATCCCAAGTGAGCGATGATGTTAGCTATGCAACTGAATAGCTAAAACAGTCTAAAGTTTCCAAAAACTCTCCTGTATTTCTAAATTTAAATCCTAGTCAAAGGTTATGCATCATGTTATATAATCTGCGGTCTTCACTGAGAATGTTATGGCTATAGGCAAAGCAAATTAAAACAACAGCTTCTCTGGATCAATGGTGAGCCGTGAAGCAAAAAACCAGACCATATGACAGTCACAATTTTTCTTGGCACACGATGGGCATTGCAGACTGATGCAGTCGTATGTCCATGCTGGCAGCCGTCCACAGCGTGTGTGTGAGAGTGTCACTACATCTGGATGGTGAGTGTGTGAGGGTCCCGAGGCACTCCAGGCCTACTGAAACCAGAGGACAACAGCTGCACTCAATGAACACCGTGGGAGCTCAGCAAAGTGATGAAAGGCCTGAATTACCACAAACTGTAAATACAGATTTATTTCATTAAAATACTAGGTAACCACTGCAGTGATCCCTTCCTGAAATTGACTCATTTCAAATATAAGCCATTTATTTCAAGGGCTCATTCACTTTTCTCCCCTGCAAAGCCAACATAAAAGGCAAAAACATTAATTTTTTTGTTTCACCAAGGTTGGTAAAAAAACAAGCTAAGCCCCACAGAAGCACTGTGGAAAGCCAGAAGTATACAACACTGTCATCGCATTAGCCATGAAAGGGTTTTTTGTTGCACAGCTAAGGCGTCTTCAAATATTTTAATGCAATCTGTACACACACAGACGCTAAACATGGAGAAACAACGTGTGAAGAGTGCTCCAGGAAGCAAACACACCAGCATACACCCTCATTTCTCATGTATGCATGAGCAAATACATCCATAAAGCAAGTTTTAATGCAAAATTGCAAAATGCTGGTTAAACACTAACAAGTAATTGCTGCTAAACCCTAGAACTCTGCTGTTGTCTATCACAATGTTGTAACACACTGCAAAAGCTTACACGCAACTTTTTAATAAGGTTGGAAAAGTAGTGGAAGAAGAAAAACAAAACCACACTAATTACTAGAATACTGATTCCAAAGGGCAGTCACCATCTCACTGAAATAAACATATGGAAATCAGAGAATGAGCTTGGTTAACCAGCATCTGCCAAAATACCTTGTTTGAAATGGAAACTGAGGCTTGACTGATTTTAAAATATTAAGTTATCATAATTAGGAAACAAGCAAAATTTCAAACAATCAGCAAGAAAGACAATGTTTGCTTTCCAGTCGTTCCAGATTCTATAAGGTTTACAAAAAAACTGAAGGAGGACAGGACTTGAGGCCAATAGTGGCAAACTAAGAGTTATCTCTGCTTTTTGGAGCAGCACTCCAGCAGAATAAATTCATGGGAGTGGAGACATGCACTCCAATTATCCTTCCATGCAGTACGCAAAGAACTCTAATAGCAGTCTTGCTAGCATCAGCAAAATCTTATGTGAACCCTGTAAGTGTAGGTCTAAGTTGCTTAATGGTTTGGAGTATCTGGCCCAGGAGGAGAGGCGGAAAACGGATTCTGCAGCCTGCAGAAGGGAAGGATCAAGGGAATCTTATCGCTGTGTATAAATACAGATGGAGGGCAGTGAAAAAGAGAGAGACAAATTCTTCTCAGTGGTCTCCAGTGAATGGAGAATAGGCAGCAGCTGCAAATCGAAATACAGGAAAAGCCAGTTTTACTCTAAGGATGACTGAACATTGTAAGAGACTGCCTAAAGAGGCTGTCAAGTCTCCATCTCTGGAAACAAGACATTCAAAACCCAACTGGACAAGATTCTAAGCAACTTGCTCCAGTTGATTCTGGTCTGAACAAGGGACCTGGCTGAATTAGACAATCTCCAGAGATCTCACTGACTTTAGTATTTTGTGCCTCTCTCAATGCTGAAAGAAATGTTAAATCAAAACTAAGACCTTCAGGAAGCTTTGATGGAATGGGAAAAAAAAAAACAAACCAGAACAAACCAAAATACCTGTAATACTTCTAATCAAGGAAAGCACTTACCTGACATTTTTCCCTTGTTCTCTCAACATCTTCACCAGATCAGCTATTGGGTACTGAGCTTTTGCTGCACACAAACCATAACCTGAAAGAATTTCAACATTTTTATCTATTTTCCTGTTTCATTACAGAAAGACTACTCACAGACAGTTCGTGTTCCACACGAAGAGAAGTTCTCATAATTGAAAATAAACAAAAAAAATGCAAACACACATCAGATTCTCATGTATTCACAGCCTGGCCACTGTAATTCATCTCCTTTTTTGATCTTCAGGCCCCTTACAGTGCTGTGATTTGACCAGTCAAACTATAAAACTAACTTATTTCACCACAAAAAGACATGTTCCTTTCTCTATCAGAAAAGAATGTTTCAGAAGGGTATTCTGAAAAATTGATAGAGGCCACTTCTAGGTTACTTCACAGCCTTATCCTCAATTTTGAATTTTGAATCTGTGTAATGCAAATCCAGTAGCTGGATATGTCTTTTAGCAGCAAATAATAATTACAGTCTTTCTCTCTGAGCTAATTCATCAGAGCAACTATACCCAGAAGAAAAACAAAGAGCATAAATTAATGGTGTCCTCAAGGTTTGGCAACAGGAGAAAGAGGCAAACTCCTTGAAGATTATTGCAAGCTTTACGAGAAACAAAGGTAGTTCCCAGATTAGAACCCTACCTCACTGATTTTTTCATTTAAGTTGAGGTAAAATGAAAGACGACTTTGTATTTTAGCATTCGTCACATTCCAGTGCTGAAATGAATTTAACACAATAGTCATGCCATTCAGCTGGAGGAGAAGAAGTCTTGAACTATTCTCTACCTGAGCTCTCCTGTCAGGGAATGTGCTACTGAATTAATGAAGCTACAGTCAACATAACAGTTTCAGACAATTCAGGTTTTGGTTTTCAGGTTGGGCTTTTTTACTTCACTTACAGTATTTATAGTAACTAAGTTTTAGATGGGGTTTTTTGCAGGTTTTTCCTCATAAATGAATGCAGAATTGAGCAAGTACATGAGAAGTGTAAACAAAGTCCTGTTTTTCAGTAACTTAACAGCCAGATGTACTGGTACCACTGGTACTGTGGTAGTGTTTAGAAATTCACAGTAAATTTTATGTACAGCTGTTGTGGTATAAGCTTAGTTTACGAAACACAGCCTTTGTACTGAAGAACTTAAAATGCAAATAAAAAGGACAAAGTTAGAAGAGTCATAGACCAAGAAAAATGAAGTGGCATTCATCTCTGCACAGAGGAGTGATACCTGACCTGGGAACAAAAACAAATCACATGGACCCAGTCAACACTGACATGCTGCTACCATGCTAAATCTGCAGACTACAGTTTTTTGTTTTGGGCTTTTGTTCGGTTGGGGTATTTTTTTTTTTTAATATTACATCCTCTGAACATCTTGATGTAGAAGTCAAGAGTGTCTTACCTGGAGTAATAATAATACTATTGGCTTCTTTTATCATTTCAATTGCATTGTCCACATTGATTTCTGTGTGGGTTCCAGTAATTTCCATGGGCTTCCCACCAGCTGTTGATGCAGTGCCATAGCCCCCAAGAATCACATTTGCAAGGGAACGGTTCATAGCCTGAAAGACAAAATGGTTTTAATCATATAAAGATGACATCCAAAAATAAAGGTGAGAGTCCACAAAGAAAACTTTTTTAAAAGGTTTTCTGAAAATATTAAAGGCTTTCTGACAGCTTTCTGACCAACTTCATGTGCTGGTTTTGCTTCCTTATAACTCAAAACTTCTTGAAACAGGCTCCTTAAAACAGTTTCACACAGCAATAACCAAAAATCAGCTTCAAATGCATTGTACTATACATGTAATGGGAGGGCATCAACATTCCCCAACAAGAACAAAACAACATAAATAGCAAATATTGTCTCTTTTTGTTCTCAAAAGGGAGGGACATAAAAGAATATTTGATGACAGAATTTCTAAAAATTTTATTACATTCATTCACACACACAATTTTTTCAAGATACTTTCTATAGTTTTGGCCAATTCAGTATGTAAGCACAGCACTGCCACATGACAGCATGGAAATCACGAAGCTCTTATAGGTAGTTCTGAAGAAAAACTCCTATAGCAACAGGACAGGAAAGAACAAAAGCAGATAAGTAGCCACACAAAACCAGCCAAACTGGAAAGGACTGAAGTGGGCCATTAACTTACTGGCTGACCACCAAAGGAAAACAAGAGATTTTTAACTAGGAGCTTTAAGAGAAGAACACACCCTGGAAGTGTGGCTCCATTAGACACATAGCCAGGAAAAGCCACTGGATAAAAGCTTTCACTGGCACACCTCCTTGTGACTGTGGTCCCAAAGCAGTATAGGTCAATAACTGGAAAAAGGCAAAACTTGTAATTGCAGTAAAAAAAAACCTTTATGAACAGGAAAAGAACAGGATAAATTGCTTCTTTAATTACACATATGTGTCATACATCTTCTGTACTAGCTGAGAAACCATGACAAAATTTAGGAATGGATCTGGAGAGACATGCATACAAATGGGAGAAATCACCCACACGAAAGTAGGCTTCCAAATATCCATTCTCCACTGACACTTCAAATCATGCAATTCCACACATTTTTGCTGTAGCCTGAGAAGATGTGACACTCTTTGAAATTCATCATCTAGCAAATAAGCACAATGAAGACGTTAGAACTTTTGTTTTTCCTAGTAAGTCATCATTGTTTCAGATACAGTAAGGGAAGCAAACACAGTGAAATCAGCATCTTTTTACTGTCTGCAGTACACAGTAGATCACATGCCCTACAAACACGCTGCCTTTGGCATGCATCACAATATCGCAGCAGTTAGGTGTCAGGTAAGACAGCCTGGACAGAATACCCTCTTCAGATGTTGTGAAGCCAAGCTTACAAGAAGCAAAGCACTTTCTACACATATCTAAACCAAATGACAACAGATTCAACTGGGTCAAAGGAAAAAAAAAAGAAGATAAAATATTATTAGAAATCTGAGAATCCACTAAAAGCAAGCATGAGATTAAAGTACCCTTGCCTGGCTCTACCACAAAGAGCCAAAAAGACTTGCAAGAGAAAAAAGTGGAAGGTACAGAAGAGCCAAGACCTTTTCAAGCAACAGTTAACCAACATAGCTAAAACCTACTCAACACTGGGACAGTGTGAAAACTCTTCTGTAGACTCTTTCACCTTCTTTACCACTGCAGACCACAAATACAGAGGTGCCACAAATATAAAGTGTGGGCTTCATCATTCACTGATAATCCAATAACCAGTAAAGAGCACCCTATGCTGTGCATACACCCGTAACAATGGTCATGAGTTTACAGTCCAGGAAAAACCAAACACCTGATCCCCAAGAACTCCCAAGTGCTTCCACTGTGCCCACAAAAACTACACAGCTAGTACAGGTGAGGAGCCAGCATACAATTGAAAGACTAACACAGTTACTCCCTTCTCTTGCTCTGTTTCATCTTCAACCTTAACTTCTTCCCCACCCCATAATTCTACTGCCATTGCAATCATCAAGCATTACCTCTGGGGGAAAAAATTAGGGACAATGACATGCTGACAATCAAGTGTTCCAAAGAAGATATATTGTGTTGGTGCCTTAAAAGAATCAGAATACACAGGATGAGCAAACAGTATAGGCCTTTTCTTTCTGAAGTGAAATTATTAATCCTTAACTCCCCATACTAACAGGAACAAGAGAGAGGCGGAAAATCAAGCTGATAGGAGCACAAAAACTACATAGTTATCTGAGTGCATATTGGTCAATTTTATCAACCAAAGCTTTAAGAGATTAGCTGGAAAGGCTTTGGATGATTAAACTACAGTTTTATCACAAAAAGTAATTGAAAATGTTGTAAAAATAAGGTTTCAACCATTAAGATGTTTCCACAAATACCTTCTCACCTGTACTAGGTAAATTTCAGTAAATATACTGGTTTTGATAAGTCATGCTAAAGGGTTGGTGGAAAAAACAAAAAAAAAATTTAAAAAAAGGGCAGGGAAAACTGTTGCTTCATTAGAACAGGTTGCAACACCTAAAGCAGAATTTATTGAAACTCTTAAGCATTTCTTTCTCCAGAAATGCAGCTTGAAGACAATGGTATGGAATCCTCTGATTACAACAATGCTATCAAAAGTAATGACTTTTATTAAAGGAAGTGAAGCAGAACAGAAAAATACTGGGCTAGAAGCAAGTTACTCTGCTTATTGTGCAGAAATTATACAAAATAATTTTCATTTTACTGGTTGATGAACTTTAGTTGCCTAAGCTTACATGAAGCAGTACAAGACTTCTAGAATACTACTTCAGAAACTAAACTTCCTGAAATTTGAGAAATAAAGTTATGCAGTGATAGAGTGGCTTTTCTGTACTTTGCTAACTACTCCCCCAGGCTTCCTGTTTACCTGGATTCCTTCAACCAACTCTGCAAGTATTTCAAAACTCTCTTGTGAGTGCTAAGAGGGGTTAGCAATATTAGAAAAGGAAGGAGACAGTAAAAGAAATATGAAGTTATAGATAGATTATGCCTACCGGTAAATACATACTAAACAGTTCATATTTTCCCTAATATTTACAAGAATTTGATCTTCGAAGAACATAGTTTTCATACCTGTTTTACCCATAAGCATTATCGTTCTACTGATATGGACTAAATTTCTAGATGTACACAAATAAATACATGAGCTACATATTCTGATTTCCTTTTGATAAGGACACAGAAAATATTCAAGAAATAATAAGATTCTTTGAAATTAATACCTGAAACTGTTCACTTGAACTCACGTTCATGCAGCTGCATAAGAATACCTCTTTAAACTTTTCTGAAATTTTTCCTGAAGAAAGGTGAAAATGAATTATACTGAACATTCCTAACAATGCTATTTATCTGTGGAGATGAAATAAAAGATGACAGCCAGGGCTAACCATAGGAAAACATCAAAGAGGGGAGCAGCAGCCCTGATCATAGAAGAGCACAAAGGCAGAAGTGAAAGAGAACAACACAACAGAGAACCAGGAGGTCGGCAGCTGTCACACTGTGAACCGCTTCCTTCAAATCATTACTTCTCCATCTTTGAAAACAAGATGTTATACAAATATATAAAAGAGACAAAAAGGTCATTACTAACAATGCAATAGGATTTACACACAAGAGTTGAAGCCCAAGTGTGCTGACACACGGACCCATCAGCACTGAACTCGTGCAATCCTGCTGCCACCCTGTGGTACTACAAAGCAGCTGCTCTGAAGAAAAAAGCACTCCTTTCAGAACTTCAAGAAACAAACTCTAAATTACTCTCTAACCAAAGAGCTTTTCAAAGGAACACATTACTTAAGGTATCTCCTTCTACATATTAAATCTGGCTTAAATTTAACAACATGGCAGAGTTACATGAATACAAATAAATAGCTGAGCACATGTAATTATACCTGTTTGAGCCTAGATTCAATCCCTAAATTTTCATGTCAATGCAAAGGCTTTCCTCAGTTTTGAGATATGTCTCTCTCCAAACCACAGAAAGATGACTGACATCTAGTCCAACAGTTTCAATCAATAATTTTCTAGTCTATAAACACCTAACAGTTTGAGATCCAATGGCTTATCTTCCTAAAAAACATGTCGAATAAGGTTTTCTGTTAGTCAGCAAAAAAGTGCAGTGCTGTTGACGTCTTACCACACACATGATGTAGGAGAGGATGGCCCCAGAAGAGCCAATGAGTGCACCAACTATGGTCAGCAGGTTGTTGTTCAGTAGAAAGCCCTCAGCACACAAAGCCCATCCAGAATAACTGTTCAGGACAGTAATAACTACAGGCATGTCAGCACCTCCAATAGCTGCTGTTAAAGTGACACCCTGGAAAAGGAAAGAAAACACTTCAGTGTCATCAAGGACAAAGAAGAACACCCAGAGAAGACAGTCTGCTTGCGACACTGAAAAATAAATAATTATAGAATGGTTTGTGTTGGATCACCCAGTTCCAACCGCCCTGAGTGGGGCAGGGATGCTACCCACTAAATCATGTTGCTCAGTGCCCCATCCAACCTGGTCTTTGACACTTCCAGGCATGGGGCATCCACAACCTTTCTAGACAAGTATCAAGTTACTTAATAACCTAATCAAATATTGTCAGTGTAAGTAAAGTTATTCAAGCTGTGGCCTGAGGATTGGACTTACCAATTCTGCCTTTTGAGAGAAGACAGGAAGGTACCCCACTATCCTCACTGGGTGCTTATTCACATATTTTTACTTGCAAAAATATTCTACCAGCTCCCTGGAACCATTCATACCATTAAGGGACTCATATTGAGCAGC
Source organism: Atrichornis clamosus (assembly GCA_013400975.1). NCBI lineage: Eukaryota > Metazoa > Chordata > Aves > Passeriformes > Menuridae > Atrichornis > Atrichornis clamosus. The sequence goes on from WBMZ01005550.1 coordinate 106,679, forward strand.
CTTTGCAAGAATCAGTTCACAGAATGTTAATATTTAGGTCCATTTTGCAACACTAGTGTACACTGGTGTGAGTGCATGGAGGAAGTTACGCATGGGGTAATCTTAAAAAATTATTATGACCACCTGTAGATCCAGAACACTTGCAAGTATTTTACGGCTTAATTTTCCAAAACATTTTCTAAAATATAACTTTGTTCTACAAAAGGCTTCATTAATCAATAGCTGCGAAAATTAATTATAAAAGTACATGCCAATTCTCTGGAACAGTTCTGGGTTACAGCTAGATTTAGAAAAGTCAGTTGCTGCTTGCTACTGCAAGTTACCATACAGGCAGGCACTATGCCCACTGTGACTCAGGATGGCAAAATATAATCCTTAAGAGGAAACTTGCAAAACTGGAGAATAAGCTGCTTGTGTAACTTGTTTCACCTTCTACAATTCCTTGACTTACCATTATGGCTGAGAGTGCTGACACAGAACCCAGGCAAGTAATTCCTGTGGTGTAACTAGGATCAATCATGTAGGGAACCATACCACCAATGCTGGCAGCCAGCAATCCTGCATTCAACGCATGTCGACCGGGCAACAGCAGAGGTGCAGAATTCAGGATACCTGCAATCAAACTCATTTTCAGAGACCAGCATGTGCATTCAGGAGAGCCTGTTTCTTACCTTCAGAGAAGACCAAATAATTCGACAAAAGAAAAATTTAAAAGATAAAAAGGGAGGGGCAGAAGATAAAACAAGTTAGTTGAAGTTGAGACCTCATGCTGACTCAGAACTACAAGACTTTCAAACTTCCTCTAGATCCTCAAATACGCCTGTTTAAACTCGTTTTACTTCCTAATCTCACTGAAGTGCTTCAGCATAGTCACAAAAATCTTCTCTTGAAAAGCCATTTTATTTTTCCTTCAAAAATGTCCTTTCATTTTGTCTCCAAGTCTTTGTATGTTGCATATGACACAACCTAGTAGGAACATTTTAGTTGGAACTTCTACACAGGTATTATCTCAGTCTCTCAAAAGCTGCGTGCTTAGAAAAATGTGACTGTACAGATAACATCAAATATAAAACACTCCTGCTTTCAAATGTATTAATTTCACCACTACCCTCAGTCACACAGAACTCCCACAGCTTCCCACACTGGCAGAAACTTGAGGGGAAAACTGGGTTCGGTATTTTGTGTGACTCAGTTTAAAAAAACAGTCACATATTTATTTCATACTAGGCTTTTTCTTTTTTCCAAACAACATGGCAAAGATTTGAAATAATGCAAGTCTCTCAGTAATTATTTACATCAGAAGAAACAGTGTCTCATGTAAATTTAGCTGAATTCAAGGGAAAGAATGGACTGAAGCGTCAGGCCTAGGAGCCGAAGTGTGTGACCTAATACCCTCTTCTTGGTATAGAATCAGTAGTTCAATAGTATAGACAAGCTTAGTATTTCATATCATGATGATATGAAAATGCAAGGGGGAAAAAAAATAAACAGAAATAGGAGAACAAGCGCAAACAGGCAGTGAAGTTCACCAGGGACATGTGCACAAATCACTGAGAGGGTACAATGGAGAAAGAAAAAAATAAGCGAGAAGAAATAAATGAGTAACTACTTAGCAGATATACATCAGAAATACATACTACTGACAAATCCTTCAAAAGATTATTAGAGAAGACAGCTTTCCATCCTTGTCATACTTCCTCCTTCAATGGCTGGTCTCACAAACATTGAAGAAAGCAAACAGATGTTTCCCAAAGGAACTATTGCAAAGTTAACAACAGGATTAGTAATAGGAAGCTCTTAGCCTGATATTCTTAGTACAGCCTCTCAAAACCCGTGTCCTTACAAAACCAAAAATAAATGCAATAAAGAAACCTTCACATGCGTAAGAATCAGGAATCAGTAAGTATTTAACTTAGAAAGCGTATTTACTAAAACAGTAAGAGACATGGAGCATGGAGTTTGAGCAGTAAGTAAATAGGCAGTGAACTGAATGGTTTGAACTGAGGCAGCCTCAACTGATACTGCAAGCTGCCCACCTTAATGAAGCCTGCAATGCTAAGAACAAAATCCGGTAAGTATTAGCAGTGCTCACTGAATCCAGCAACAAGAGAATTTCAATTAAAATGTCTGCTCAGGAATACGAAGTTGTGATCATAAAAGTTCAATAAAATCAATTCAAGAAAAAGCATCAGGTAGTGTCTTAAAAACACCAAAGCAACACTTGCTTCTAGACAAGGTGAATTTAGACAAAGTTTACATGATTTCATAATGAATAGTAGTAATATGCCCCAGCACTGAAGACAAACCTTTCATAACTAAAGCTGTATACAAATTTAACAGAATTAGACACAAGAAACCATACTCATAAGAATCAAATATATAAACATTTACCTGATGCAAGATACCATGTTTTTTTCCAATTACACAGCAGTCTAAAGGCAGAGCTAAATTCTGGGTGAAAAAGCCCCTTTAACAAATACTTAATTCTGAATAGAAGGTCTCACCTTGCAGTTTTCCATACGCAACAAGAGAGCCACTGAAGGTCACTCCACCAATGTAGGTGCCAAGATACGCCACAATCTTGGTGAGGTTTGCAGCAGGATCAGTGGCGAAGTGAGGATATTCAATCATGTATTCTGCTACACAGGTGAGCACAGCAGCCAAACCAACCAAACTATGGAAAGCAGCCACTAGCTGAGGCAGATCTGTAATCTGGATGCGTTTAGCAATCGTCAGACCTATTGAGAGTTGAAGACAGAAAGGAAGTCTTACAAAACACAGCCAACCTATTTAGCTAGAAATTAATGCAGCATGATTCAATGTGCAATGAACACACACACACATTCACACACAAGCCCTTTCCAATAAGAAATTGCTATGGCATTGAACTGAAGGCTGCATACATGTATTTTGTGCAATGGGGACTTCATAAAAAATAGAAATATTAAAGCATATTATGTTCTTAAGAACTTCACAAAATACTGAGGAATTCGATGTTTTCTGTGACAAAGGCACAGCATGAAAAAGCAAATTTGGTAGTATTCATTCAGGAACTGAACAGAAGCATGAAGTTCATTCCCCAGTTTCCCTACCAGAGATGATGTGCTTCTGTTTTTGCACCAGTCTACTCATTCTTTATCACATTCTGAAGTGTTAATAAAGACCCTGGAAGTTGTGATTTCCTACTCACAGATTTGCAAAATGATTTTGCACAAGCCACAAGTGTTAGGTACCTGCTAGCTATACAGTATTTTACGTGTATACAGCTCCCATAAACTCATGCACAGAACAGAGATTGTTAGTTCACGGTATCACACACATACCTATGGTACCACCAAGTGCCATTGCACCTGACATCTGTGCCAACAATTCAGGCGAGGGATTGAGGCTCCCAAGAGTTGCGGCCAAACCTCCTGCAACACCAATCATACCCAAAGCATTTCCAAGACGAGCTGTTCCTTGGGTAGACAAACCAGCCAGGGCACCAACACAGCACAGTCCTGAGCCCAGATACATCACCTTTAAAATAAGAAAACAATCAATATGAAGCAGTGAAAAATTGCATCACTATTAAAAACATTTCTGATTATTACACAAAAGGGCTGATTTATTCAGAATGTGTTTAAGTCACAGCTCTAAACTGAAGTAAAAACTCTTGACTGTGAAAAACTATTGTACAGGATGTGCTTTTGGCTAACTAAATTGTGATACCTATGAAACTTTTCCCCTACTTTGTTTATCTGCAGCATGAATACTAAACTAGTGTCAAGCCAATTTTCCTCATCAGTTCAGAAGCAACCTTTCCTTTAGTAAAAACCCAAAGCTAAACAGTCCTGTTCATTACAGGAATAGTTTCAGAATTTGTTTATGGCACATTTGAACTAAGAAGTAGTTTAGATAGTTCTGAACTACCAGTAATAGTGTGACCAGCAAGACTAAAACTGTGATCATTCCCCTGTAACTCTGCGCTGGTGAGGTCACACTTGGAATCCTACGTCCAGTTTTGGGCCCCTCACTCCAAGAAAGCCACTGGAGTAAGTCCAGAGAAGGGCAACTCGGCTGGGAAAGGGTCTGGAACACAAGTCTGATGAGGGAGGATTTGGGGGTGTTAAGCCTGGAGAAAAGGAGGCTCAGGGGAGACCTTATCACTCTCTATAACTGCTTGAAAGGAGTGTGTAGTCAGGTGGGGGTTGGTCTTGGTTCTCAGGTAACAAGTGACACATTCAAGTTGCTTCCAGAGAGGGTTACAGTAGATATTAAAAAATTTCTTTACACGGAAAGCATGGTCAAAATTTGGAACAGGCTGCACAGAAAAGAGATGGAGGCACCACCGCTGCAAGTGTTCAAAAAAACATGAGGACATGGTCTGGTGGTGATCATGGTGGTGGTACAAAGCTGACAGTTGGACTGATGATTTTAAAGGTCTTTTCCAAGACTAATGATTCTATGATTCTGTAACTGATGTTTTCAAAAAGTATAAACAAACTTAAATGAATTGACCTGTACATGTCTGGATAATTGAAAAAATCCAAATGTATTACAAGCCCCTGGCATAACTATGTTGGGATTCATTTTTTCCAAATGCACAAGTTAATACAGATTGATTTTTCTTACAATTAAAACAAATGCAAACAAAAGCTTACTATAAAAGGTGCTATGCTGTAGGCAAAATCCCTGTACTGTGCTGACAACAGATTCCATCCTTTTTTAATCATCATGCCAAGTTGAATTTTCAGAAACATTTAAACCAAAGACTGATTTCAGTAGTTACAGTAATATTTAAACTGTAATTTAGGAAAACAGTCCAATAAATAAAAGTACCTGCTACTTTACACAAAACCAAACAACAACAAAGCTTTTAAAATTTGCAGATTCAGCATTTGGAGTATGATTGCAAGCTTACAGTTAATCAACCCCAGACTGGCCTTGTGGGACTATGCAGCTGATGAAAAAACCTCGGATGATTTGTCATTTACTATTTAACAGGCATGAAAAATCATAACACTGAGCGGTGGGCTAAGAGCCACAAAGTTGTGTTCTTACTTGTTCGATATTATAGCCTCCGCTGAGAGCAGCTGCGTAGCCTCCTACAAACACACTACCAGGAAGAAAGTACAAGTAGTTGTACTCAGGAGGATCTGTGGGACGTTTGAACATATCCAGCATTCTCTGTGTAACTAAAAAGCCACCTGGACAAAGTAAAGGAACAATCTTTAAAAAATAGGATCTGAAATTAAGCATACATCAATTTAGAAGAGGAATATTTAGTAAAACTGTATTACCACAAAATTTAGCATCTGATACCAATAAAGCCTCTGAAAAGCTAATAATCTAGAAAACCACCAGAAAACAAAGTTATAATCAGGGTTAGACCTTGTTGTCTCTTTTAGCCTTTGGAAAAAATTCAGAAGAAAAGGAGAACTTACTCTGGCTCCATACTCTACACTGACTGTACGATACAGTTTAGTTTATGACTGTGTCCTTTTCCCTACCTACTCTAGCAAAAGCAGTATTTGCAAGTCACATTGCTCACTTTCTTGTCTTTTTAAATTTTTGAAGATGGGACTTCTGAAGCTCAAGGATGCAGAATTTTGTTCTATGCCACTAGTATATTTTTGAAGTAGGAAAATTAATACAAGTAGAAAACCACTACCATCTTGGGATAAACAGGAAAATATATTGCATATAATCATTACACAAAGGATACTGTAAAAGAAAAATGCACATTTAAGTATTTCCCTAAAAAAGGTTACTCCACAGGGTATACAAACTACTCACAATAACTACAATGAAAATTGGAGGGGTGGTGGGTTTTTATTGATAAAGGCTCTCAGATTCTATTCTCAGATTAGCATTTTTGGAACCTAAACAATTAAAGAGCTAGAAGAAATTTAAAAATTACACAAGTGCTTGAAGTTACCTTCAGGAGAAAACCTAACATTCATACCTGCAATATTGACTGAAGAGATAAAGGCTGAAAGCACTGCTAGAGTTTGGGAAGTGTTTTCAGGGAGATAGTGTCCTCCCATCAAAACCAGCCCACCAACTGCAGTTAGACCTATTTAAAAGAGAAAAAGTATTACTGAATCTTAAAAGGCTGTATACCTATAGCAAGTTTCCTTTCAACTATCAGATAATTACCACTCAACTCAAATGTTGACCCCTACTTTACACATTATTGTATAAAGACAGACTACCACAGCCTTTTCCAGGAATACAAACAAGTTTCAAAAGACAAAAAAAATGTATATGAATGTAGTTTTGAAGAACAGTGCCTCAAGCACAGACTCAGCCAAGTGTTTGTTCAATAAAAGAAACCTAGCTTTTAACAACCAAGGTGATCAGACTTATGACCTGCCACATATAAGTACACAAAGATATATAAAATCTTACTTAATTAAGAGTTATGAATCCTGTGGGTAATTTAGGACTTACTTGCTTTTCCCCCTCTCTCACAACACATAGTTGCAGGAGATGAATAAAAGAATGTTAAAAATATGAAAGATAAATTATTTTCAGGGCAACATTTTGAAGAGACAGGAGAAAAGATGTGTTCTATGAAAGGAGACTGCAGCACTCCAAGTAAAACAAACTTTTAAGCAAACAGGTCAAGAGTAAAAAATTACTTACGAAAATTAAAAATATGCAGCAGTACATTTGCCTTTCTTTTGAAAAATAATACTCTCAGAGAGACTGTTTCAGGGGTCCTTGCTATTTATGAAAGTAAACTCAAATATGCACAGCAGTACTAGGCACTTTGGCATTTAAAAGGTGTATCAGCAGACTTCAGTCTAAAGCTCAAGTAAAAGAAGCCATGCCTACTTCAAATAGAAAACAAGCAGCTGTGTGACAGCTACTCACCTGAGATAGCATTAGTCACGGACATGAGTGGGGAGTGCAGAGCAGGAGTCACACCCCACACTGTGTGGTATCCCACTATTCCAGAGAGGCCAAACGTCGTCACCATCTGTGTGAAAGCAGTATTAGGTGCTACAATGCCCAGTCCTAACATACCAGCTAAACCTAGAGAGAAAGCACAGGAAAACTCTCTAACTTTTCAATGATTTCTTACATTTAAACCATATACATCAGGAGCCTAGTAGTGACATAAAAGCAAAATGGGATTCTGTGCACAGACTTGTTTCATGATCAGGTGGATAATATTGTCAAATACAAAGTTCTTTTAGTATTAGTGTTTCTTTTACAATATAAAATAAAGCCATCAATATAATCCACACGTATTTGTTATACATGCACACAGTGCAACAAAGGCAGGTTTCTACACCAAGACTGAATCCTGTCATTCTTCTGTTCCATAGAAAAAAATGTAGAAGTCACAATTACATTGAGATACTACTTGGATGTACCAAAGCATTTGTATGAAGAACAGAGGTTAAAATTAAGACCACTCAATCCATTAATTATCTCATGCCAAAGTTCTGATGCACCAAGAGTACCAAATGACACAAAGAGCCAGTACTTATTTGTCAAAGCAAATGTCCTATTCCCAGCATTTCAGTAGACTGTAGACATTTAAGTCCCCCACAGTATAGTAAAATTTGAAGAAAGAAACGGCACTGAACAGATTCTGCCACAAAGTATGGGCACAGTCCCCGGCAGGAATCCTTCAGAATTATAAGCATTTTACTGATATATAAATAGAGCCAAACATATATATATGAAAACAGCATGAGTCAGTACTTGTTGAAATATTAATACCTTTTGTTAAATTTCTAAAATTTTATTTTCCCTCTCAAGCAATTATCACACTACACTGATTTTGAACTAGGATACACCAGCCAATCAACTGCTCTCCCAAAGTTATTAAATTGGACGAGTTAGATATGAGTCACTTAAAAGTATTAGCCAAATGAGGAGTACTCTGCATTAATTCTCCAGCTCTGGAAGTTGCCTACCTGCTGTGTATACAGATGCACTAGTCATGGTTTTTCTAAAAGGTGTAATAGTAGCTGCTTTTTCCGCTTCCAGCTCTGCTACAGTCTTTGGCTTCGCAGGTGTTCCTTGAGGAATGTTATTTGGTGGAGGTGCTGGGAAAATCACCTTGCCATCCTGACAAGAGATATTTATAGTTATGCCTAGCATAGCAGATGCTTTGTATTTAGACTAGCCTTTTCTTCTTAATCCTGCAATTCAGGTAAGTCCTAACATCCTACAGCTATGACCAGGAACATGTTTCTTTTCTGCATCAACAGAAGCTTGCAAGGCTGGAAGATCAGTACAGCACGACCAAGGTATTCATACTGCTTTACATACTCTTCAAACAAGATTTGATATTAGTGTCCAAGAGCATCTGGTGAAGCCACAGCACAAAGCTCCAGAGCAGGAGCAAGAGGAAAAACAAAGAGATAAAGTTAATTAAATAGCAAATATTTATGCAAAATAAAACAAGGTCTTGGAAATAACAAAATCTGCCACAGATCCGAACTCCAATCAGAGCCTGTCCGGACCTCAGCTAGGTACCAAGCATGACATCTCACATCTCTTGCTGTTCTCCAGGCCTCTTGAGGAATAACTCTGGAGCTATCAGTCCCAAGCTGAACACACCACTTTGGTGGTCTGGGAGAGTTGAAGACAATGCCCTGAATCCTTATTTTATTTTCTAATAAAGCTGAAAGTATTCTGCATATTCTAGTTTCAACACTTTTTTCTCTTCCTATAAAGGAAACATGTATTTAAAAAAAAAAAAAAAAAAGAATGTTTTTCTGGTCCTGTAGTAAAGCCTCAAATATGTTTTAAGTAACTACGCTTTTATCACAGGAATACAACATGTAAACTTTATCTTTTTCCTATTTTTCAATAGTAGATGCTTTAGGTATTTGCTTAACCTAGACAAGAAGACAAAAGCAAAGAGGTTTTCCTTCGCAAAAAGAGACAGAAGAATATTGACTGAAGAATTGTGAATAAACACACAGTTATCTACACTCTCCATCAAACCACCTTTGAAGTCTGTTGACATGCAGTATCTTTGAATGTATTTTGAAGAGACTGCATTGATAAATGTTAAGTTTGTACTCACAAATTAAGAAGAGAATATTTACTGACTTACCTTCATTACTACAGTTCCTCTAATAACATGATCCAGAGTCCCATAGTCAAAATCATCTTTTGGATCAAAGTAGAAGTTCTCTTTGTCAGGACTAATAGCCTTTAGAAGTTTGATAATATTATTAGAATACAGAGTACTAGCCTGAGTAGCCATTCTGCTAGGCAGATCTGTGTACCCAATGTGTGTAATACCCTGGAAAAAAAAAAAAAAGGATTTGTATAATCTCTGAAAAACCATCATCTCTTCCAGTATATCCTTCTGGAAATATGTATCCTAACTATTTCACTTATTTCTGTTTACTAGCCCAGATAAAACTGCTACCTGCAGCTCTGACATTATTAAGTCAGGGCAGGATTACTGATAACCACTACAGAATCCAACATGACCCTTTAAATGCTATTAGCAACAAGCGTTCACAGAGAGGAAGACACATTAGTGCAAGAGCTTGTCTTCTCCAAATCCTACCATTCTTGCCAAACTTAACTTATTTAAGCAATCAGGTAACAGATTAATCTGCCTAATTAATCTGCTTCTCAGTTTTTCTGGAAGGCAAGCACTGGAGGCAGTTTTCTATATGCCAGCAGAGTGAAGGAAGCTTCTTCAGAGCTATGCAAGTAATATGTCTGAGTTCACATGTATGGAAAAATGTAGTATAATCAAATCCTCACTACTCAAAGAACTAATGAGAGTACACCTGGATATCAACCTTTTGGAAGGAATGGGAAGCTGAGGCTGGCATACACTCTTAAGTGTTCAAAAGCAGGCTTGTGTTAAAACACTGGACCCACAACTTACATCTAAGATCTATGCATGCTTCCAGAACTCTGGCTTCTTAATGCAATGCTCTGACACAATCCTAATAGTTATGCACTGCTGCTATTTTCCATAGCACAGAGCCAGTACACTAAATCCAGGGGTAATAGTCCTCTGACTAAAAGCGTTCCATATAAACTCTTCATGCAAGTATCTGCTTACTTCTCTTCTACATTCTCTAGTTTCACGTTTTAAGTAATGACATCAAAAGCCCTGGAAAGCCACAAAGCCAAATGCAACGTGTGATTCTACGATATGTAAACACAGAATCCTGCTTATGTCAATGATAAGCATGGCAGCAGTGTCCTACAGGCTTCCCAAATAACGGTATTATGTCCTTGCGTTACAAGACGACCACCTAGGAAACCTGCTACTATAAATCCGATCACCCAGATTTCTCTAATTGTTAGATTTTCCACAAGTACCAAAAATATAACCCGAAAAGCAGAACAAGTTCTCAACTGAGCGAATGAACACTGGAGCAAAACTGCTTACTTTGATGAACCAATTTATGCTACATCTAGTTTGCATTACAAGTGCCTTGGATACTCTACAGAAGACACACTCATGTTGTTGAAGATAGAGACATGCAAAGCCAGTACCCTCTGAATCTGAAATAGTCCTGAGTAAGCTAGAGACTTTGTACTGAAGCAAACACTGACACTGTGAACCTGTTTAGCTTTATCTATGACAGGAAATGTTAACCTCCAGACATGGGTGGTGATAAGCAAGCCAAAGAAGTTATTGCTACTGCTGTCTCTTTTAGGAAGACCATGAAATAGACATCAAATTACCCCTTCAACTCAGCAGGGAACAAACCACTGGATGTGGAAGTCTAAGTAGCAAGAATTCTGTAATATCCATTAACAACCAAATTAACATTATACAAAGGTGTTTGCTTCTTTAAAAATATTCAAATTGATATACATATGACTACTAACCAAATGTAAATCTAAATGACTATTTCAGCCCAAAACAGCTGAAAGACTGTTGTAGATTCAGCTACTCATTTTCAGCATACTGTTTACAATGGGAGTTCACGCAAACTGAGAATGAACTGCAAATTAAAATGCTCACCTTATGAACATACATTTCTCCAGGCTTTGTAGTCTCAATATTTCCCCCTGCTTCTGCAGCTAAATCCACAACAACTGAACCTTCCTTCATTGATTCAATCATATCTTTCTTAAACAAGATAGGAGCCTTTTTGCCTGAGAAGACAAGGCATAGCAAGTCAAACACAAAATACAGCTTTCTGTCTGTCGAGCTCAGGAGATCGACTTCTCCCATTTGCTCTATATGTAACTTCCATTTTATGAGCAAAATTTTCAAGTAATCAGTACCTGGGATAAAATATCACAAAAGATTTGTTTATAAAAACAGAGAGAAGAGACACTAGAACATCCTGCTCCATAAAAAAGCAGGATGGGTAGTCTACCAAAAGTAAGTAAAATTTTGTCAGCAAACGGACAATCTTAATATCCAGTCTTACAATTCAAGTCATAACCAAAAGGAAAAGCCACATTGTAAGTTATTAAAATACAGACATTGCGCAACACAAAGCACTAAAATCTAGGCTCTACCTTAAAATGTTTCAATTACAAAAGACAACCATTTCAAGGAGACTTGTTACAGTGCACAAGTTGTAGCAGAAGTAGCAGTGATGCAATAAATATGCAACAAAATTGTATATTCTTACTTCATTACTATCTACTTCTTGTTTAGTAAGAAAAATATGATGGTATTGAGTCAAAGATTGATAGTCTATGAAAACAAAATTTGTAAAAAAAGGGACACACCTTAAAACCAGGCCTTTATCAAAGAACACTAAAGGTACATGCATACACAGACATAATTCACTAACTCCACTGTCTTCATGCAGATGCAGTTCCAAAAGATGTCAATTTACTTAGATAAATGAAAATTAGCAATTTTCACAGAAAACATACCTGGAATAAGTGCTGTAGTGATGATAATATCAACATCTTGACACTGTTTGGCAAAGAGTTTCATTTCAGCTTCAATAAATTCTTTGGACATTTCTTTAGCATAACCACCTTGTCCCTCTCCAGATTCCTTTAAGTCTACTTCCAAAGGCTCAGCACCAAGAGACTTGAATTGTTCCAGAGCTGCAGCTCTAGGAAAAGAAAATTGTAGGGGAGAGAACAACCACTACTTTAAAAATAAACCTTGACTTTACCAGTCACTTCAGCAGCAGTCTTCAGACAAGAGATATAAAACTTATTCTAGTATTAAGGAGACCATAACCAAAGTCCTCAACTTTCTGTATTTAGTAAAAAAAGCAATTCCATTGCTGAATTTAGGTTCCAGACAGACTTGAATCAGGAATGAAGGCAACTTGTGGTTTTCTGTATGGTCAGCAGAGTTGCTCCAAGAAAAGCCTCAAAGCTGAGGGTTTAACTGCTGACTAACTCTGCTCATGCATTTCTCTTGTCATGACTTGGTAAATCTACAGCCCTAACTTAAGTCCCTAAAATGAGTCACAAATACAGAACCTGTGACCCTGTCTTTAAATTGTGAAATGGGAAGTACTAGTAAGCCTTATTTTCACTGGGAAAATTGCCAGGGGGGTGGGTGTTTGGAGCTGTGATTTTTTAATATTCTGTAATTTATTTTGCATCATGTGACATCACAGTAAAGAATGAGACTAAATTTCAGTGTTAGGTGAACATTAATAATATGTAAAGGATTTATCAGAGACATTCTTCTATCTCCAGATAAAAGTATATAAGGTGCTTAAGAAAGGAAAAAAATCTGAAAAATTTTAGACAGATTTTGACTATGCTTTTATGAAAAATAGATTTGTTCCAGCTTCTTTTAAAGCATATGCATATTTTCTAAGAAAGAATGGTTTTTTTCATACTGCACATCATAAATCTGGAGGTATATTGACTTTCATTCTTTAGTATTAGACATAGCTAATTAGCACTAGATACCACTTCCACATAAAAACAAACGTAAGTACATAATTTTAATGTGAAAACTGTACTAAGTATGTAAAAATTAAATATAAGAATAGAAAAAAACTAATCAAGTTTGCAGTTCCTGTAGCTCTAAGAAGAAAAATGTTTGTGCTCCGTAATTTTCCCAGTCTATTTCTCTAAAAAATGGCTATGGAACAAAAGAATGCTTCAGAACATAAAGAAGAGACCCAAGGAAAGCAGCATTTAAAACTGTTTCAGCTGCAATTTCTGTTCTTTTATCCTGAGTTTTATAAATAAAGTAACTGGATCTGTTTCACTCCTTCAGCAGATTGAAAGAATTGTCTCTCCAAAGAGAGTTCTTAGATGGGCTCTCTGGGACCAGGAGAGTAGAGGAGAGTGAGAGTATGCAGCTATGAAACTGCATCAAAAGCAAGCTATAAATGAGGGCATAAAGATTATTTCTTCGGTATTTCCCTGTGTCCCCAAGAAGACCAGAGGCACAGAAATCTGGTTAAAAAAGCCCTAGTCTTTTCATTTTCATAAAGCAACAATCTTTTTACTCATATAGTTCAGAATGATTTAATGAGAAGGACTCTTTGGAAGGTTTGCTTATTTTGAGGTATAAAAAAATGAAGGACAAATGATGGAATAAAAATGGTAGGAAATGAATCATGACTCAGTGCAGTACCAATTATTTCACTGTAATACAGTCACAAACATCTTAGAGTAATTTGAGATTGATATTACAATTGTCACACACCTACCTAGTATCAAATCCACGAACCACTGCACCCATTGATTTTGCTGCTCCTGCAGATGCCAGGCCAGCAACCCCTCCTCCAATGATCAAGACCTAGAAGGATAAATCTCTTTAACTAGCCATTTAATCAAGATACCTTAGGACACAGAAACCAAAATGACTTTGGCAAAGTTGCCCCATAAATCTAACAATTTAAAAGCTGTAACTCCTAATTTCACATATCTAATAGCCCACTCATCTGCAGCTAACAGTTTATATAAGTAAGTATACGTTTTCTCTTGGATTTACCTTCCTTTTTTTCCTTTCCTAATTCTAATTTCATATCTCTAATCCACCTGTAACTCCAAACAAGTAAACCTTTCCAAATCACTCTTCAGTGCACAAGAAATCCTAGTATCTTTGAATTTTCTCAACCGCCTCCTTACCTTCTCCCATTTTGAAAAAAATTAATCAATCCACATATAGCTAGTCTGATGTATAAAAGTAGGCAAACTTAAATATAACTCAAATTACTCTATTATTCCCAAAATAAAGCCACCACAGGTAACAAAAAGTGGTACGAGAATAATTATAGTTGATTTCTAAAGTCTCTAGAAACAGCCAAAGACAGGAAAAAAGTCTTTTAACATAGTTTCAGTAATGCTCAAGAACTCACATATTCTTTTGCCACAGTGTGTGTTTAATTGCACATACCTTTGCTGGAGGAACTTTACCAGCAGCTGTGATTTGACCCGTGAAAAATCGACCGAAGTGATTTGCTGCCAGTACCACAGCCTTGTAACTGTCAATCAAGGATTAACATATATCAGTATTTTCTCAGCTTCAGTAAAATTTCATTCATGACAGCAATCAAAAGGATGAACATTTGACCAGAGCATGTGTAGGATAAAGCAAGCTTAATATTTTACTACTGAGCACAAGTTTAATAGCCTGTCTTTGTACATATTTCTTGCCCTTTTTGTTTTGTCTTTTTTTAAAATCACAGAATGTATTTTCAGACAAAATTTTTCGACTGCGGTATACTGGATGTCCACAACTATTCATTCTCTCAAATAAAAAATTTTACCTGAGAAATAAATGCCTAGCTTGCCAAAAGTGAACTCTGTGGCCCTTAAAACTACCTTCCAAAGCTGTAACCTGGGGCTTGTTACAGAAGGAAGCAGGAACAAGTAATTCCAAAACCCAGAGTAACTCTGCAGTTAGCTCACTTAAACAAGCAAGCACACATTCAAGAAAGATACTCTGACCCTAAACTTTGCACAGCTATATGGCTTGGGGCAAACAGCTTAACCTTACTACTTCATTAGCCTCATCCAAGAACAGGTGGCTGGACACCAACACCAGTAGACCTATCTGAAAATAAAGATTAATGTGTAATTTTATCTTTTCTTAACAACAAGGCACATTTTCTTGCATTTTTATTGACAGTATTGTGCTTCAACAGCCCTGTTCCACTCTTATTCCTACCTCTAGCAGAGGGATATAGAGGTCTGCATACCATAAAAATAGTTGGAATTTGGAATACTCCTTTTAGATTTTATACCTTTAAATACATTATGGATTTCTGTATTTTAGTAAAATTACACCAAATGAAAACATACAGAAGCAAGAAAACATGTATGAGGATGTGTCCTGCTTGTGTGCACAAAATCTAGCACCCTTCTCAGAGGTTTATTATGCCTCACAGACATAATCTAAGTAAAAAGTAAAAAAAAAATTTTCTTCTTTGAAAAAAAGAATCAAATAATAGAAGCCAGCTTAACAACAGCTTTTTAATTCACTGCAATACCTAAAACACTAGTCACAAAGCATGAAGATGTCTGACAATATTTGATCTTTTGTTTGCAACTGTCATGGCAATTGCATTCACACTGAGTGCTGTTTGGGTTAGTTAGCCCATAACAACATCAGATCCCAATGACAGACAATCTGTGTTCAAAATGACCTAGTTCAAAGCAAAAAGGCACTGGACAAACAGTCAAGGAATTAGAAAAATTGCCTGAAGTTTTGTTTATTTAAAAAGCCTTCCTCTGATCTGCAGCAAAGCTGACCATAAGAAACTTTGGTCCAACAGCACCATCCTGCTTGAAACAGCTGCATGAAAATAGAGATGCAGAATCATTTTAGATACACCTAATATCAAAACATAAGATTTTAAACCAGCAATATTTAGTGAAGCTGAAAAAAAAGATCATACCCAGCAATGTTGGCCATAGAGCTAAGCGCATCATATCCCTGAGCAATGGTGACCCGTGGAACCTGATCCATAGCCAAGACAGTAGCTTTTTTTTCTGCAAGTTTTTTCAGGAGGTCTGGATTTTGTGCTGGGTAGATAAAACTAACCAGGGTCGCCGCTGTCTTAAAAAGATCTGCCTCATGTACACCTAGAGCCGAGTTGTATATAGGAGCCCTCACCTGAAGAAAGACAGAAGTTTTCAAGTTAATCAGAGGAAAGAAATCAGAACACATTCCACTTCCTTTCTCCCAGCTTGCAGTCTGTCCATTCCCATTCAAAAAGTACAGAGGGAAGGAAATATAAAAGGCTATTTCAACAACTGAACTGAGCAACTGCACTTAACTGCAGTCCACACCCTGGAATTAGCTCTAGGTGCATACGTGACAGGGCAGTAACTGTCAGCACAGACCTTCAGAAAGATCTGATGACTTCTAACCAGCAGTCACTTGCTTTTAAAACAGAGAGCTACCCTCAAACCCATCATTTTTAAGCAAAATGATTACTCAACAGATATGACAATTAAGCTCTGCAGGCTAAGAATGACTAATTAGGTTGCAATGCATGACTACCTACAGGGAATTTCATGCCAGATGCCCAGTAGATACTGATCTTCATCTATATTCACTTCTGAGTTTCTCCCTTTTCTTCAAACAGAAACCTACTAAAAGGCTTGTTCACAAAGTGGCTCACAGAAATTCTATGTTCAATGCTGATGGGGTAATTTCAAACAGAGCAACTGAAGGAAGCCTCATGATCAGTTCAAAGGTCTGTTTCTCTTTTTTCCTTCAGGACTCTGCACAACCTAAGACCTCTCAAGCAAGTTCGCTTTTAGCAGTTTTCCCAAATTTTGAAACACACTGTTGCTGTGAAATTCAGAAAAGTTCCAGCCTCATATTCTCAAAATTCCAAGGCACTCTAAAGAGCAACTAGAATTGTGTGTAACCAATCTTGGATAAAATGTTTCTTAAGAGAACGGAGCTAATCTGATTAGATTACAGAACTAGTGTACCTTACTCTAGAAGACACAACTTCTCCAAGGTAGTTAAAAACTTGCTAAAAATTATCTACAATTTTTCAATGCTGTCATTTACTAGTTTTTAATACAGGTGCACATCTGAGCTATTAAAAAGATATAAAAGTTGAATCAGAACTCAAAATGGAAAACAATAATTTAAGGACCTTACTTACTGAACAGACTATCAGAAAAAATTGACCTATACATTTCTCCAAGAAGAATATAATAGGAAATACACTAATAAAGCAATTACTTTCACAATCAAATCAGCAGCCAGGACTTCCTTGGTCCCCTGGATCTTTGCTCCAACTTCTCTGTAATGATCATCAGAAAATTTGGAAGCTTCTCCAGCACCAGATTCCACCACAACATTGAAGCCTTGTTTAACCAAGGCTTGAACTCCAGCCGGTGAGAGAGCCACTCTCTTCTCATTCTCAAATATCTCCCTGGGGACACCTACAGTCAGCTGTTTATAAGGAATTCCTGTAAGAGCGGCAGAAAAAACAGCATTAGTTGTACAAAGACTAATTAATTGATATTAGGGACACTCTTCAATGTTGTACAGACACATGCAGACACATGTCACAGTTAGCAATTCTCCCTCCTAAGGAAAGAGGAAGCAGAATGCTATTTTCTAGGAACGTAGTTTACATTTCCTTAAATTACACCATTTTCCTAGAGATCCTTGTTCTCTCAGCAATCAGCAGGTCGGCACAATCAGCCACACAAGCAGTAACAAGTGTTTGGTGCAGTTCATACCCATCGGCATTTATACAGTTCTGATTGTGTAACTGGCATTCCGATTTATACAATACCTGGTGTTCTGGTGGTAACACATTCTACCTCAGGTGAGAATTTAAATCCCTCTCTAGTCACTTCCACGTTATTGTGAAGAAATAAACAAATGAGATTGAACAGTGTAACTGCATTTTAACTGAATATGTTTGTAATGTGTATCAAATTGCAGCTGTCTTAAATCACTATTACTGGATGTAATATACGTACCACAAAGTATATTGAAAGGCACAACTACACCTAAAAATTGCTACAGAAATGAAAAATGTGAATTCAGAAGTAGTTGAAGAATAATGGAACATCCATCTACTAGCTTCTTCAAAAATACTTCTCTTCAGTGTTATCCCCTTGCCTTAAACTTGTTCAAAGCTCCACTAAGTAACACCAGGAAACTGCTGAGGCTGAAATTCATCAGTCTCAGTTAAAGTTTTCAAATTACAAACATCTAACTTTGTTCATGTACAGTTTGGGGGCTTTCAGTCTAATATCTGGGAGTTAAACTTCTCTGATCCAAACAAGTGTTTAAATACATTATTTATGAATACACAAGCTCAAGCAGAATAATCATACATCAAACTACCACATTGATTCAATTACACTGCCAGCATGCAGTCCAACACAAAGGCCAAATCCTGTACCAGCTTTCACTGATGTCTATCCAGAATTTAAACCTGGATTGTGACATTACTATGCAAGACATTCACACCACATATATATTAATGAACTATAACTTGAGCAATCTAAGCAGTCATTCATATTAATGATCAAGCAACAACAACGAAACTCACCAAAAAACCCCAAACCAAAAAAAAGAGGAGTTGGATGAAAGGCTTTCTTTAAATTACAAATCTGCTTTAAATTACGCACCAATACTACATATTGTGCTACAAAAAGTTGTACCAGGCAAAGAATGCACATTTTAGGAAGGCCTCCTTTTTAGGATAGAAACCAGCAAACAAAAAAAAGAAAAAAGCTACAAGTCAGAGCTTTGAGGAACGTCATTTAGATTTAAAATATCAAAATAATTTATCTGTGAAATTGATCTTAGACTACAATGTGTTTAAAGTTGACAATCTGAAAATGGTTTTGGTTAGAAACTTTCAAGATACTGTCAACTCATTATGGTCTAAAAAAAGAGTACAGAGTTGCTAAGAACTGGTACTTAAATACCTACTTACACATCTCAGTCTATTAACTCAATTAAAAAAAAGATTGAACACATCCAACAAGAAGACAAAATGAAAGATCACCAGACAAAGTTCATTACTTCTAATTGCTGTGCCAGGGGAGGTTTTACTGAGACACAGGAGGTTCAGGTTGGACACCAGGAAGAATTTCTTCACTCAAAGGGGGGTTAAACATTGGAATAAGCTGCTAAAGGAAGGTGGTCAAGTCACCATCCCTGGGAGTGTTGAAGAAATGACGGGATGTGGCACTTTGTGCTATGGCTTAGTTGACAAGGTGGTGTTGGGTCAAAGGCTGGACTTGATCTTAGAGGTCTTCTCCAACCTTAATGATTCTATGACTCTAATTATTTTTACTTTTTATTTTATTTTAGCTTTTTCTTTGAAATTTAACTAACAAACCAGTAACAAATAATTTGAAGATAGAAGTGTTTTGGTATTTTATATGCTGGAGAACACTTAAAATGTTTTAATCACAAGACAACACTCAAATTCATAAAAACATACATTAAAAGAACATAAAGTCACAATAGGAGCAAGAATGCACATCTAAAACAACAGACCCACAAAGGAAACAGTGCTTTACAATTATTTGCTTCATCAGCATACACCAAATCTAAACATCACCGTGCAACTCAGGCCATACCTACCACAGCAGCACTACCACTTGTCAGCTACAGTAACTGTTGCTGTCACTCAAATTACCCTTGTCATTTGAAGAGACCTTTCTCCTCGTCTCTTCTAATTACTACACAATAAAGTCCTGCTTCTGATTTTCACTAAATCAACTCGGTGGAAATGAGCTCTCTTGTCTTTTAGAAGCAGGAATGAAACCTAGAAGATTGAAATTTGTTAGGATAAGAGAGACCAACCAGTATTTCAGAAAGGAAGTAGCTCTACGGTGGGATAGAAAGCAAAAAGCTTTTCAAGTAGCACTGAGAAAAATTAAGAACCAGAGTCCTACCTTCCCTTTCTCCTTTTGAAAGTTTGTGTAGAACAAGAATGCTAACGGAGAAGGGAGGAGAAAGGAGTGGGAAAGTAGGGGGGGAAACGGTGGGGGGGGAACGGAGGGGAAAACAGGATGGAAAAAGGAGCAAGGGGAAGGGGAGGGAGGAGGGAAGGAGGGAAAAGGGAAGGAAAAGGGGGAAGGAATAAATTATAGCATATAGGAAACAGAGGACTGCAAATTTAAAGGCACGCAGAGACATGACTAAAGCTTTTATTTCTCTCAAGCAAAAAAATTAATCTTCTTTTAGCTCCTAAGGTTCAAATGACAATAGATGCTTCTAGTTTCTTTTTGTTTGTTTGCTTTTGTGTTGAGTACCAGGATACAAGTGTAAATGGCTAGGAGGAACAGGACAGGAGCATATGGTCTCTAGATGCCAGATGTGTTTCCTCCTCATTCCTCACACCATTCTTTCACATTGTTACATCTTGCATGTAACACAATGAGTAAAACTTTTTCGGATAGAAAGTACTTGCACCTTATTTAGTAAACAGAATAGTCAGAGACCAATACTGAGGACTGTGTCCTCCTCCAATGCTTTGGGAGAACAAAGCTAAGAAAAATATTCCACAAGTCTTATTTGCCTTACATCTTTTCTCCTCTGTCCCACTGTCAAATCTCCAGCAATCAGTAAATACAGAAGCAAATGAATACATAAGCAAACAGACATCAGTTTGCCAGCCTTTAGCTAGAGCAGGTAAAGAACATTTTTCAAGTAGACCACCCTGAGCTTCCACACGACTCAGCACCAAAATGGAGCAGATTGTCTACAACTGAAAAACAAAGATTTATCTTAAAACTTCAGTACAGGTTTTGAGAAGAAAGGGTTAAAAAGCGGAGCACTAGCAAGGAGGATTGTAAAGCTCCCTTGCAGCTGGAAGTAACTCTTGATAAGCCCCTGTAAACAGCAGGCCTGTGATGATTTACTGGTGCCTGCATCTCTGCTTGTTTTTCTCTGCCCAGGTGCTGCTTCAGGGATACTCCATTAGCCAAATAATGGAAATAAATTCACTCTGCATTCTAGCCATGAGTGGCTGTCCCAGCTGCCTGTCTGCGCTGGCACACGCAACAGGGTATGTGAAATACTATGTTTGGAAGAAGTTTTGCAATCAACACAGATTTGGTTTGTTGAATTCAGACATTTCATCAAAGTCATTAGCTTTGAAAGGTTTGAAATATATCTAGGACTATAAACTTAGGATCTTGATTTAGGTTTTATTTTGAGGAAGCTCATCTGCTATCCTTGCCAGGGGCTTAAAATTACATGAGAGTGTGAGGCTTCCAAGTTGCCTTTCTAATCCTTCATGTCAGATAATCTCTTTAAGAACTGCCTTGGGCATGTTTTAGTGACTTACTGCTTTATGACATCAAGGATATCTTCCAAATACTGACTGATATACACATACCTGGAGCACCTTTTTGAGTCATGAAGTTTTTTAATATACTGTGCATTGAGTAGGAGACACACAGTACCTTTTTATATAAAAAAAATCAACACCAAAAGGATTCTGTCACTATCAGAAGTAGAATCATTAAATTTCACAGGTCTTAGAACAGAATATACATTCCAGCGAAATGCTTAATATGGCATATACATAACTTAGAATTTAGAAAAACTAGTTAGAGGCCACTCTGTCATTCCCATACCATAATCTTAACTGTCTATTGAGGACATATTCAAACTTCAAGTAAACAAAACTGTAACATTGATTTTCTCCATGTAACTTCTACCTGCAAGAATCTTAAGAGAAGATTCTAAATTAAAACTATAGCAAAAAAATACATGTTTTTTATCTCCTTAACCTGATTTTGGGAAGTAGTCTGCAGCAAAATAGCATCAACAAATATTAGAGACTAGGGAAAAAATAAAAGGAGGAGTTTTAACCATATGTCACATGTTCTGGGATGGAAAAACAAGATACGTAACCTGCCTATTTTTTACGTTACTATTTTTAAACAAACCATCTCACCTGTTCTGAAGATGAGGACATATTCCGAAGAACAGCAATATGATGTTGGCAAAAAGAAAAAAAAATGGTACACAAGATTAAACGAACACCTGATGCCTCCTATTATATAAGCAAGGAATTTAAAAAAAAAAAAAAAGGAAGGAAATTACAGGAGAATGTTTCTTGTTTATAAATAAGATACAGTTTACCTAGAGAATTAATTGAAAATTAATTGGTACAGGCTTTAGAAAAAAACCAGGAAATTTTAAGAAATAAGCATCTAAATAAAAAGGATATTAAAAATCCCAAGATAGAGAGGGGTAAAAGTCACAGAGCTGTAGGACAAACCAATCTGGAAGGATACTGGGAACCTCAGAGTCAGTCACTCCATGTGCACCTTTCCCAGGGCTTCAGAAAGCTTTGCATCTGTTTCTGAGCATCTAGTGCTGGTGACTATTTGACACAGGCTATAGGAATACTTGTTTACTCTGGTATGAAAGTTCCTATGTTTCTAATAACCAAGCAGCAGCAAAATAAATAGCAGTAAAAAAATTATCCATCCTCCAAGTCTACTTTTCAGCTGACTCCATATCTCCTTTCCTCAAGCAGCTGTTACTCTTGTATATAACATAGCCTGGATGGAATGAAAGCTAATCTGAGACAAGCAAAGTAATAACTACTGCCTTAAGAAAAATCACTGTGACACCAGTCTTTTCAGAAAGAAAAGAAATCTACTCTTCTTAGTGTTACAGTGATTTTACCAAGTGTTACTATAATCAAAGATAATTTCTGAAATAATAAAAGTTATTTTGTATCTGTTACATTTTGATTCAAGAGCACTTAGAAAGTAAATACAAGCAATAGTACTGCTACTAATTTGTGATTCAATTGCTGTTTTATCCTTGATTTGTCCTCTGCTGAATGACAAATCACATGTTACCAAAGTGTACTACGAGGACAGCTTAATTATCAACCAAAAGACTACCAAACTTGTAATTCTCCATATTAAACAATTGCATTTCATGAATACTACCAATCCTTAAATAAGGGCTTCCACACAACAGATCTGAAGGGGCAGCACTGAATGTTTAAACACATGACACTAATCAGAATTCTCCAACCTTGTGGAAAAGTTTTTCAAAAGTGATTCTTAAAAACAAGAAAAGGCACTCAGATAGAGTAGCATACCAATTTCAGTAAAACTGGAGAGATTCTTCAGTTTCAATAACAAATTTGTGGTCAAAGTCAAAGACAAAATTGATTCCAAACTCAAACAAGGGCACTTACCTTGGATATTTGAGAAACAACTTTGAACCTAGTTTCCTATATTCCAGTTTACGTTCCCAACCAAGGGATAATCTGCCATATCAAGACTAACAGACATCTCTTTCAGATATTTAATATGAAAAAAAAATTTGGAGCATCGCAAATCAATCAAAGAAATTATGGTTTCACCAAGCAACTGTGATACAGAGTATCAGGATCCATCAGACTAAAGAAACTTCCTCTCATCACATTTCTTCAAAGTTCCAAAACCTTCGGTCACCAAATTGGAAGGACCACAAAATGCACCATTCACTGTTAGTATTGCCAGAAATTCTATGCAACACAGGCTTCTCAGAGCTATTAAATGATAATTTTGTGTCCCATGTTTTTACAACCAGACATTTCTGTTTCCAACAGCACAACCTTCCTCATTCTCTCAAGTATCTAATGCAAGTTACCTACTGTCCACATTTGGAAGAACCAGTTCTCACGTGTGCAATCAATCCAACTCCCCACATTAATCTTTTGCAGACTAAGACCCTAGACCTGCACTGAAGCAGGGTCTCTAAATTCCAAGGGAGACATGACCCAGCAGGATTAATGAGCAAAAATAGCCTTAAAAATAGCCATTATTTATTCTTCAGTCTTCCAACTGTCAGGTTATGCAGAGCACGGAACAGAGAAAAAAAATGGTCAGTTCTGATCTTCATATACCAGGCTCGTATCAGAAACTGGAAACAAGGATGCCCCCTTTCACACCATTTTTTTCTCCCTGAAAATATCTGACTTTGTCCATTATCTGCTAATATGCAATTAGTGCAAATACACTAAAAAACCCTACATATGAAGGTGCAGATCAAAAGTTTTTCTAAGTGGTACAATGTAAGAGTTCAATAAACAAAGTTAAGGGATTTTTTTTTTTAATGGGATAATAATACCTACATAGAGTCATGCTTAGAGATGCTCTCGTTGTGAGGTCTGTATTTTCTCTCACAGGAAAACAAACAGCTGCACTACCAAAACACACAGGGAATGCAGGTTTTTAACTAAGAAAAGCATTTGTTAAATATTCCCTTCAAGCAAGGAAAGTATTACCAGGAACTTGGACCCTCTAGCCAGAAAAGCTATTTGGATCCAAGGTATTCATAATAAACACAAACACCTTCTACGTAAGACCTGTAAAGCCAGTCTAAAATTGTGCTGCAACTGAGTATGCTGCTGACATGATTTAAGAGTGTTCTTTCTATTTTAAGTCTTTTCTGTACTAATGCAGATCTGAAAGAAAAAAAAAAAAGAAACAGTTTATATTCATGTTTTAAAACAAAATATTATTTACAGTAGTTTAATCAATTTACCTGGCTTTGGAGCTGCCTGAGACCCAAACACTTGGTGTGTTCTAAACATTCGCAAACACGGCATATTTGCAGAACGCGCCTTTGGTGGTAACACATTGCCAAAAACAGCTGAGCACCCACTGACAGGAACACGCAGAAGGCTCGCCATTGCACCCAGACCTCACAACAAATTCCTTGCCACGTATGGAATCCCTGAGGCAAATGTGAAAACAAATCACGAGTTATTAATGACGCTGGACAGAAGGTATGTAAATGCAGCAGGTTTAGGGGCAGTCGACTGCCAGTAGCCACGAGACAATCATTTTTCCCCACCTTTATCTTTCTGGCTAGAAAACAAAATCAATTATTTTCCATACTAAGTAAGACAGCTGTTAACCAAAGCGAATGGCGTTACAAGCTGATCGGGAGATCGAATTCCTGCGACTTGGAGCCGTTTTCTCTTTACACCGTTGCTCTAAAACAGGAACTGTGGCACGTGAAAACCCGCGGCGTCCCAAGGCACCAAACAAACGACTCCAATCCCTGCCAGAGGACCCGCAGGAGTCACCCTGGGCGGGACATAGCGTGCAGGCGCCCAGGAGACACAGCAGAGCACGCACTCGGAGCGGGACAGGCCGGCAGCGGGCAAGGGAGCCGGGAATGGGCTCTTCGCCCAGAATTCCGCCGGGGCCCCGCGGCAGCGGCCCCTTCTCGCACCCGCCGCTATTTATAGCCAGCGGCCACCGAATGACCTTGGGCAGGCGCCTCGTCCCCCGTCGTGCACTGTCCCCCGCCGCGGGACAGCCCGCAGCCGCCACCTCCGCGCTTCCCGCCCGGGAGCGCTGCCGGGGGCCGCTTCCGCGGCCACCTGCCTTGTCCCGCGTCCTTCCTCCTGAGCGTCCGTCCTGCCTGCCACCCCCCCTCCCTCTCTACCTCCCTACCTCCCTCCCTCCCTCCGAGGGCGAGACACCGCAGCCTTGTCTCCACCACCGGCCGCCTCCCGCCCGCGCCGGGAGAACGCGACTGTGCCGCTACAGCCCCGCACGCCGCCGCGCACAAGCCCCGCCCGGAGCCCCGCACACGCCCCTCACACGCACCGCCCGCAGCCCCGCACGACGCTGCGCTCCCGCCCGCGGTGCCGCCGCCGCGGCTCCGACCGACCTTGGGGCGGGGCGGGGGCGGGTCCGCGCTCGCCAACCCGGAAGGACTGAGGGGGACGCGGGGGTCGGGACGGCCGCGTCACGCGGCGTCTGAGGGGCGGCGGCGGCGGCGCGCGGCAGTCGCGGTGCTGGCCGAGCCTGCGGCGCCGGCAGCGGGATAACCGAGCCGAGCCGCCCGTGACCGACTGGTGCAGGGAGGCGAAGGGCGAGCGTGGTGAAGAGACGTGCTGAAACGAGCGTGTTGGACGTGGAACTAACGCCATAGCACGTAGGTGTTGTGCTCTTCGTTATTGTTACTTCTTAAAATGCGGGGTAAAGCAGCGAGGTGTTGGAATGGTAGAGGCAGTACGGGAGCAGAAAACGGAGACCTGTGTCAACTTTGGACATTAGGAGGAATTTCTTCACAGAAAGGGTGATTAGACATCGAAATAGGCTGCTCAGGGAGATGGTGGAGTCACCGTCCCTGGAGGTGTTCAGGGAACGATTGGACGTGGCACTCCGTGCCGCGGTCTGGTTGTCGTGGTGATGTTCGGTCATAGGCTGGACTCGGTGATCTCAGAGGTCTTTTCCAGCATAATCGATTCTGTGATTCTGTAGCTGTTTAAATAATACATGGCTGGATGAAGAGCACATGTAGATAGTTGGAGAGGCAGTTCCAGAGGACAGCCAGCCAGGCTGCCCATTGCCTGCCGATATTGTCTTACTTCACACGATTCTGCATATGTTGTCTTACTTCACATGATCTGTGGTTTCCGTGTATCAGTTAGGCGTGTTGTCATTTTTATGTTTTTGGGTTTTTTTTAATTTACTTTAGTCTGGGTAGCTACTTATGCAAAAACACCTTGGCAGAGGTGTCACACAGCTTCCAGACTTGTAACTGGTGACTTAAGACTGTAAGTAAAGTCAAGCACTGAAAACATGATAGTTACTCTGAGAGTAATTGATAGGATACTCTACTACTAAATGCTCACTACCATGCTTTTAAGTAAGTTTGGGTGAAAAATTCCATTCAGAGCTACAGCTTATACCTGTGCTTTATGTTTTGGGCTCAGTAACCATTGACTCGTCCAACAGCATCCATCATCAGTATGGTAGCAATGGGCATAATTCCAGCTATAAATATTAAACTTCACTTTAAAAACTAGAAGCAGCCCTCTCTTTTTTTCGTAATTAGAAATGTTACCAGAATTTAAAAAGAAAACAAACCAAACCCTGAAACAAACAAATAAAAACAAAAAAAAGGGGAAAAAAAAACCCCAAAAAATGAAAAAAAACCCACCAAAGCATGTAAACATGTCCATGTTCTGAATATTTCCCACCAGCAGGCACTGAAGGTGTGTGCAGTTTTGGTTCTGAACTAAGTTTTAGGCTATTAGGTAAGACACTTAAAGCAGGTAACTCCTAGTGGACACTTAGAAGTATTCATAATTGTACATGGTGAAAGTTTTAATCATTGGGTGCTTAAGATTTGTCTTCCAAGTTTAGTGATCTCAGGTGTTCTGCTGTTTGGTCTCAGAGGCTTGAAGTAATTCACAGGACTTTAACTACTCAGGCCAAACCATTCTAAGCAGAATATTAAACAGTGTAAAGGGATGTACTGTTGTAGGTAGTATTCAGGGATTGTAATTTTGGAATTAACTACCTGATTCTTTTTCTTAATTTTGTTTTAGGTGTCTACATTAGGAAGGAGAAACTGGTTCCCAACCAAACACAACAGCATTCATGCAAACTTAAGTAGTGCATCTGTAACAAAAATATGGATTTGGGATCACATTCCACTCTAAATGGTAAGTAGTTGCCAAATAGTCATTAAAGTAAGATAATATACAATGTCTGCTAAGTGAAGAGAATTCACATTCATGACGAAAGGTGAAAACTTGTCTGGTTCAATAATGATAATCGGATGTATTTAATTCCTCTCAGGTGTATACCTTAAAGACTGAGATTTACCAACTTGAAAGATTGGCATATTCAAAAGTGATCCCAGTATATAATGATGGAGAATTTCAGCTTTCTTTTTCACATTAATATAAACTTTTTATTCTCCTCCTGGTAAGGTGAAGTTTACAGATGTGGACAGAGGTCACAGTATAGGCTTTAAAACTGGATACCTGAAATACCACAAGAACACTGAATATTTTTAATATAGATGTTTTAGTAGCTAATTTGTAATCTTCAAAGAATTGGTAATATTGCTTAAATTAGTTTTGAGAATAGTATTACAAATTTTTTTTTAAGACTCATTCAAAACATCCTGCATTGGCTCTCATTCCAGTTGGAGAGTATAGATTTGTTAGTTTACCATCCTTTATTTTCAGAAAGGGTTGCCTAGGAACAATTTTCCCATGAGCCTCATTAATTTCAACTTGTGACACCATTAATGTCTGGCCACCTTTTTATCTCACCAAAAATCTGTCCAATTCATGCCTTGGGGAAGTAACAAATATTTTATACCCTGCCCCTCCTCCCGTTAATAATTGAAAATGGTAACGTAGTAATAAACCTAATAGGAACATGACTTCTAAAGGCACTATTTTACAATCCAATTGGATTTTTTTTTTAATACAAGACAGTGCTATTCTGATTTTTTTAAATAATGTTTTATAATACTTGCCTATTTTTTCATGCTTTAATGAGTCGTGAACAGCATTTGACCCAGCATGACACAATCTTTTGATTTTGTCCATGGTAGGAACAAACGGTAAGGCCAGCACTGGCCAGACTGTTCAGGGAAACAAAATACAAACACTGACAACAGGATCAGCTGAGATCTATTTGGGGCACCCCAGATCACACTCGTCTTGAAAGCTGACTGTGATCTGAAGTTTGTAAAACAAGTGGAGCAAAACTTTGGACTGAAATTGAAAAAAAATTGATGAATTAAATTGTAAAAGGACATGTAAGTTGAACCATTTCCACTTAATGTGATCAAATTAAGAAAAATGCATGACATGGACCATCTTCTTCATTTGATTCCTGGCATGGAAGGTGTTTTTTAAAAATTAAAGAGCATTTGTTGTCACATCATAACCAAGTTATACATGAAAATATATTTTTTTAATACTTTTATATTAAGTAGCCCTAACCGTACAATAATATGGTCACGTTGAAGGTTTAACTTCATTGGGTTAAATTTAGAATTTCACCTGCTGCTTTTCCACCCCTTTCTGGTAGAAACAGCTGTGTACACACAGCGTGGCGTCATGCACCTGTGGTTACCGGTCTCCTATTGTAGCTGAAGCCTTGGCCCTGTCACGGTCACCTCGCTCCACTCGTTACCGTGGAGATGCAGTCGCAGGGAATATCGTGCCTTTGGAAACGCCGTTTGCAGGCTGCCGCGGGTTCGGGGCGGGCGCGGCCATCGCGGCCCTGCGCGGGGGTGAAACCGAAAGTGCGGGGCCGGGGCGGGCCCGCGCTCCGCCCGCCTCCCGCGGGCCGCCCCCCCGCTCCTCCCTCCCATGAGCGCCCGAGCCGCCCGGCCCCACCATGTCGGAGAGTTTCGACCGGGCGCCAGGTGCCGGCCGGGGCCGCGGGTGCGGCGCGCCGGAGAGCGACGGCGCCGGGGCCCGCCCCGGGGGGAGCACGTCCCGCAGCTCGGGCTCGGCCGAGAAGCAGCAGCACCAGGCGGGCGGCCTCTTCCCGCAGCAGGAACCATTGCGGCCTCCGAAGACGGCGCCGCTGGGCACCGGGTTGGCAGGTACGGGCTGCTCACCCCGCCCTTTCTTTTCCCGGGGCACCCCGCGGAGCACCGGCATCTGCCCTCGGGAGCGTGGTCCTGTCCCGAGTGTCCGATGCATGCACCGCGCTAAGGCCGGGTCAGTGTGGTGAGCCCTGGAGGCCGGAAGACACCTGGATGACGAGGGAGGGGTGAGAGGAAGAAAACCAGAGAGAAACAAGTGATGCACGGTGCAGTCACTCACCACCTGCTGACCGATGCCCAGCCTGTCCCCCAGCAGCAGTTGGCTGGCCAACTCCCCCCAGTTTTTATACTGAACGTCACATTCTATGGTATGAAATGTCCCTTTGGCCAGTTCGGGTCAGCTGTCCAGTCTCTGCTGCCTGCCTACTTGTTGTGCACCTGCTCACCATCAGAGCATGGGAAACCAAAAAGTTATTGCTTTAGATTAAACACAACTTAGCAGTAACTGAAGCATCAGTTTGTTACCAACACTGGTCTCATACTGAATCCAAAACATAGCACTGTACCAACTACCAAGAAGAAAATTAATTCTATCCCAGCTTAAAGCAAGAGTTATATGCCTGGACCAGGTAAAGGTGGGATATTGTATTTAAGCTGCTTGCAACACTCACTGTCCTTTCTCCCCTTTGTTGCCCCCATATCTGTGTGCTTTTTATCCATCTGTTAATCTGACTGCAGATGGTCTCAGCCTTCCCCCTCCTGAAGAACATCAGCCCAAAGGTTAGCAGAAAAATAAACCCAACCCAACAGTAACACAGAGCAATGTTTGTTGGTCAGCTTTGTCATGTAGGTATCAGGTTCTGTTCTCAATAAACTTATAAGTGAATCTGTAAAGATATATTTGGAAAATAGTGTTTTTAAAGCACTTTAACTGGATGTTTTGGCAAATAGTGTATGAGAACAACAGTAGCTAAGCGTCTTCGAGCGTTTTGTTGAAAACAAGTGTTGGTAAAAATCAGTAATGTCTGTCATTTATTGACCTTCCAAATGTATATTGCATTTATATCTAAAATCTATGAAAAACCACAGGATAAGTAAATGTACCATAAGCAGATACACTAGTTTCTTAAGTGTCATAGTTTTGCAAGGTCTGGTTTTTGGTAGTGGAGGGGCATACAGGGGTGGCTTCTGTGGGAAGCTGCTAGAAGCCCCCACCATCATGTCCTGCAGAGCCAATGTCTGGCTGGCTGCAAAGATGGACATGAAGCTAGCCATATAGAAATAGTGGTAATGCCTCTGTGATAACATATTTAAGAAGGAATTCAAAACACTCCTGGGATCACAGTTGTAATTCCAGCCAGGGAAGAGGGAGTCAGTTGAGAAGATGTGAACGGGAAAACAACATGGAGGCACAAGGTCAGTTCAGAAGGAGTGGGAAGAGGTACAGGAGGTGGAGCCAAGATTCCTCTGCAGCTGGTTGTGAAGACCATGGTGAGGCGGGATGTCCCCCCTGCAGCCCATGGAGGACCACAGGAGTGCGGAGACCCACCTGCAGCCCGTGGAGTGGCCCATGCTGGAGCAGGTGGATGCTTGTAACGGACTGCTGCCTGTGGAGGAGTGACCCAGGCCACAGCAATTTGAGGGCCGCTGTTGCCCGTGGGATTGATTTATGATGCAGCAGTTCGCAGAAGGCTGCTTCTTGTGAGATGGACTTACGTGGGAGGCGTTCCTAGAGAGCTGTCTCCTAGAGGGGACCCCACAGAGAAGCAGGGGAAGATGACTCCAATTCTGCAGCAGGAAGAAGCCACAGATGATGAACTGACCAAAAACCCAGCATTCTGTCTCCATGCACTATTAGGGTAGGAGGTAGAGCTGGGAGGAAGGAGTGGGGGGAAAGAAGTTATTCTCCAAAAGCTCATTTTACTTTTCATTATCCTGTTCTTTTTCTGTTAGTGTAGTGTAATAAATTTACTTTCATAGTTCTTAAGTTGAAGTCTCTCTCGAATCCTTATCGCAAACCTCATGAATGCTTTGAATTTTTTTTTTTCTCTCCTCTGTCCAGCTGCGGGAGGAGTGAGGCAGTGGTTTCCATGGGTGCCTGACCTCTGGCCAGGCTCAAACCACAATATTAAGTTAATTCTTAGAAAACATGTTTTCATGGGAAAGTAGAGAGTTCTTTCTTTCTCCTTTTTTTTGGTCACCTTCACATGAACACTGTTTATTTTCTATCATGTAGAGAGATATCTAGAGTGTGCTCAAGTGAAAACTTTATCTATACTTAAGAATAAACAATAGAACATATGTGTTTAAGGTAAGCCTGAAAGTATATTTATAGTAAAATCATACTTAAAAAAACATGCATTTGGTTGCTCAGTGTGCATACATACTAACTTAGTGATTTCTAAGAAAAGCTGTTAACAAAAATTTTTCAGAACACCTGCAAAAGACGGGAATTCCATCTGGATCACAAGATAAAGTTTCTGTCTGTGATTCTGGACCAGAAATGGCTGAACCTCAATTGTCTGTGGATCCTGTAGTAACATCAAACTTGTCTGTTAAAGCACCTGAATTTTATCCACCAGGATACAACCAGAACTTCAATCAGAATTTCACAGTGAGTGTTTCAACTTCTTTCCTTAGTATATGCCAATTTACTTATATTCAAATAAATAATGTTTTCTTGAGATCTTTTATGTCAGATAATTTGAATTCTGCATTTGCTGAAGAGATTGCAAAAATCCTGATGATAACCTCCAGAATTGCAGCCAGAATGTTAAATGGTAATGGGTGAATATTGTGGTGTACATGAGAGCCTTTAGTGTGGGATATTTTGCCAAAGCTTGCTGCGGGTAACCACATTCCTTGTTGATTACACCAAGCGTTGATTACATCCAGCATGAGAATAAGCTGATTTTTTGGTGACTACCTCTGTTGTAGTTATATCTACACTGCATTTTAAGTAAAAGCTTAACTGAATTTTTGTGCAGATTTCACAGGTTTTTTAAATAAATGTGGGAGAAAACTTGAACTTTAGCTTTTCTGAGCACGGGCTTTACCTTGGCTGAATTTCCTGTCCTGCAGGTATCATTTGTCATGACTGCCTAAGTCAGTGTACCATCATGTGTCTTTTGATTCCTTCCGTGGTATTGTATCACCAAAGGAGTGTTACACTCATTCCTAGCAGTTACCTACCCACACACCTAATAAGAAATGTATTTACAGCCAGACTCTTCTCAGATCAATTTGTAGATGCATCATGTAATAACAGTTAGTACTTTTATTTTCTACTCCGCTGTCTTCCATGTTACTGCTTCAGTAATTCTACTCCAGGGAAGATCTATGTGAGTTCTTGGAATACCCTTTTGTTATGCTGGCAGTCAAACTCTAGTACTATATGTAAACAGGTGGGAACTATTACTTTTACAAATACAATCAAATTATAAAAAAACAGCAATGACGAAGCAAATAGATTTTTAATAACTTGTAGAAAAATACTTTGAATGCTAGATATGATGGTTGGGTGTTTTGAAATCTTTTCCTCACCAGTAAAATTGATACTACCTTAATATTACAGGTTTTGCCTGTTTACTGAATGTAATTTCTCTCATGGGTAATAAAGCCCACGGCCAATATACAACTGTTAAGAAAATGCCAGTGTGAATGTGCTTTGGTGAATGGATAATCTAGGAGAAAAATAACTCTTTGCCCCAGTACTGATTACATGCTTTCTATAAATAAAGTATTTCAGCTTCAAGACAAAAAAAAAAAAAAAACCCCTTTGAAATGGCATACCTAGTGCACTCTTAAAATTGCAAAGTTTCAATGCTGAAAACAATGTTGCTTTTGAGTTGTTTGGCAAAAACACAAGCATATGGGGGTTCCTGGTTGCTATGTTGTTGAAATATGCTATGAATGTGACTCATCTATTAATAAAAATACCTCCGAAAATGTTAGCAAAACATATTGCAAGAACTTTAATTTAATTAGAATATACTGGGCATAAAGCAGTGGTATTTCACTTTCATCCTTCACTATTACAAAATCTGTTGGATTTTTACTTTAATAACAATGAATTTTTTTAACTGAGCTCACTTGCAGTAAAAATAGAAAATTTAGCCCACTTTACAATTACACATATTTTGACCATGAGTTTTACAATTTGACTCCAAACAAAGTTTTGAGAAACTTGTCTTTTTGACTTAAAATTTGTACTTTTCAGCTTTCATTTATAAAAGTCTCTGGAATTTTTAGATCTGAAAACTTGCATTTCTCCTATAAAATACACAGTTGTTTTGCAACAGCAAAAAACATTTATTGTTTTAGGAATAGTGTTGATTTCTTCGATTGTACACTGTGATAGTTACAGTGTCAGTCCGTATAACATTTGATTATTGGATCAGTTAATTTCCAATTTTGATACCTAAAACTATTATTACCCATGAAGATAGTTCAAAGGGTAGAGCATACAAGGTTTGCTAGAATTTTCAGAGAAACTTTACCAGGACTTTGAAGAAAGGCTTCCATGGAAATCTCTATTTTCATACAGAGTCCAACCCATGGGAAATGGTAGATGTCTGTAGTAGAACTAGTGACTAGATGCAGGTTTGGATTGCCGGTAGGAAATGTCAGACTTGTTCTCTGGAATGGCTGTATGATAATAACATGGCTGTCACTCCATCAGAAGGGCATAATGTTCTTACTTCACAGTTTTAGGAGTGAGATTTTTGTTATTTTAGGATTCCACAATCCTTCCTCCCCCCACCTTTTTTTTTTAAACTTCAGTAATATCCAAAAGAAGACTGAGCATGAGAGTGCCACTCAAACTCATGCAGCATGCACAGGTGCTTTTGTATATGCATCAGGCTTTGTACTTGAGTTTGCAATAACTTTGTTGTAAACTTGTTGAGTGCATATAATCTGAAGGGGAAAAAAGCTTGCTCCTAAGAAGTCTGAAGTGAAGTCAAATCAATGATAAAATATTAGTAACTAAGTTCCGAAGTGGAAATGTGAATTTACCAGATATAGGAATATGATAATCAGCACGTGTACAGAAACTGAGTCCAAGCTCAGATTTGACTCATGAATCTTTTCTATAGACTTTCTGTTTCATCTTTATGTAAATCAGAGGAGTCTTAAGTATGTGTTTAGCCTTCTACTCTTATGTCTGTAAACTCATGAACTGACACATAACAGAAGAGAGGCAAATCTATAAGCTTTTCATCAGTTACTCTTTTGTTGTGAATAATCCAGGATCCCATCCCTCAGCTATCAAACATTAGAGATAAGAATTGGAGCGCTGATTTGATGGAGAAATTATTGAAATCAATGGAAAATTTCTAGTTGACTTTCATGGCTTTGAATCATAACTTTATAATGAATGTGTGATCTTACAGGCTTCTGTTTGCCAACTGCTGTTCAAAAAAAAATCAAAAGCCATTTGCTGTGTTTTCCTTGAGTTGATACCATGCGTGGTGCTACCTTCATGTTAAATCTTAAAATCTGACAATGAGAAATGCCAGCAATTTATGTCTAGAAGCTGTCGGGCTAAATTTAGTTAGTTTTTAAAGTATGAAGTATAAATAATTATAATAAGTTTGTATAGTTCTAAATTTCTAAAGTACTCATTTTTCTCTCTCATTTGTTCAGTTCCCTGGCATAGTTACTAAAACGTAGACTAATTTTAAAGTTGCATATTTAGTACAGGTAGATATGAATATGGTACAGAGTTTAGTCTCTATGTTTAATCTCTTACTTAAAAACTGGAAACAGGAACATACAACAGGGACACCAGTATACCACGTGTTACTGGGATTCCTTACAAAACAGGGACGTGTTCTCCAAGACTGGCTTCTTGCCAAATGAGTATGTGAGGAAGATACCTTCCTCTCTGCTGAATGAGGATCTTGTAACAATCTGATGGCTGTCAGAAAGAGCAGCTTCTTGTACTAGCTGCAGCAATTGCATGCTCTGCAGCCTAGCTGGAGAGTTTTCAGACAGGTTTTTTAGAGAGATGCTAGTTCAGCTGTGTAAGATTAAGCTGCAGTAGCTGCACAATAATGCAGTAGTTCTGTGGAACAGATTAGTTTTAAGTTTATTGTATAGAACTCTTACTGGGCTGTTTGAAATTACCTCATAAATATTGATTTCCTTTAGCAAAGCAAAGTATTTAGCAAGTCATCCGTAGGCCTGTTAGCCTTTGCTTTTTGGTTTTATAAGCTTCAAGCCATTACAATCATAGAAAACCTAAGGCTGGAAAGGACCTCTGAAGTGTCCGTGCTCCAATCCTCAGCTCAGATCAGGTGTTCAAAGGCATTATGTAGTAACAATTTGCTACTATTTCATAAACCCTAATTTTTTTTCATATTTCTGATGGGCAACGTTATTTAATCTTTAGTATTATTAACTAGCAAATATTCTACTGAATTGCACATCACAGGAAATATTTCTAGTTTTATTTTTCTTACACTAATGTGTTCCCCACCTCATTAGCTAAGTGCAGAACCTTATGACACGTGTCTGAATGATTTGGGAAAGTCTGCTTTATTTACCCACACATTTTTTACAAGTCATGAAGTTAATGTCAATACATGATTTTCAACAATGTGCTGCTGTCTTTCTCGTATTTCATACTCAGCTAAAAAATTTTCACAGATCCATGTTGCTTCACAGTAGAGGAGAGACAGGTATTGTGATGACAAAGTAAATGAAAAACCCCCATTAAGGGAGTGGTAGTGGGGAGAAGGAGAATGTACTTAGAAACCTTGTCAATATATGTAGAAAAAGTGTTTTATCATTTTAGCTCAGTTTTTCATTACAATAGATATACTTTAAGCATTTTAAAATAGTAGAACGATTGAGAATTCTTATACTCTTTATGTTATTCTTATGTCTTGAATTGCTAACTCTAAGTCATTTTTTTGGAAGTCCCTCTTCAGGCTCTTTCCTGCACTTCAGAAATCTATGAGATGCTTTTCACAGTCTTTTGTGTGGTGTGAGAAAGTGAATTATTTATACTGTGTTGCTACTACTGACATCACAAAGTATGCTACTTTCTCTGCTATTTCCCTCATATACCAGCATTATAATAATCTGGAACAGTATTGACTTAATACACTCTTATGCATATATTCATTTCTGAATGGACAAAATCAGCATTCTTCTGTTCATTGGTGGGAGCATAAATACCAATAAAATGATACTGGGCTAGCCCCTCCTGTCTTTAGAGAGCAGGT
The DNA here is from genome assembly GCA_013400975.1 of Atrichornis clamosus. Lineage (NCBI taxonomy): Eukaryota > Metazoa > Chordata > Aves > Passeriformes > Menuridae > Atrichornis > Atrichornis clamosus. The sequence goes on from WBMZ01005550.1 coordinate 143,081, forward strand.
GTGTTTACTGTCTTGTCTGGTTTTTAACCTCAGTAGCTGCAAATTAATGCAATTCCATTTGAATAGTTTCATTTCATGCCTTGTAATCTTTCATCTTTTGCCAAGAGATGCAAATACACTGACTTTAAAATACCAAATTTTTGAATATACTTTTTACATGGGAACACTACCCTGTATTTATTGTATTTCTTTAACTACTCCCCCTTCTGCATATTTTTTGAGCACTCTACACACTATCTGAGCCCAAAATACTTTGTTTCAAATTTTCAATTCTTCTTCCTTCTACAGTTCATAAATCCACAGTACAGTTAGTGTGCACACCAGGAATGGGTGTTGAACCTCAGTTTGGTAGTTCTACCCCTAACAGATAAAGTAACTTTGTTTGTTGGTTAACTTTGCACCCAACTTTAGAAACTGTTTGATTTCTTTTTAATCCATCTTTTTACGTATTTTTCTGGGAGATCCTAATGTCTATAAGAATATATTACCTGGTTCTTAAGATGATCAGACAACAGGAGGTTTGTGATGTGTTGAAGTCCATGCTCTGTAAAAATGTTGAAGTGAACTGTGTACTAAAGATCACTTGTCAAGTATTAGAGACTCAAAACTAAGGCCCGTATGGTTTTTTCTTAAGATAGTAAATGTAACAATTATTTGAGGTTGTTTTTAAGTAGTTGGTATATTCTTTTACTTCTATAGGATTCTTCATTTGAAGATAGATATGATGGATATCTGACTTTGGCAGAATATGTACAAGACTTTCTAAATCACCTCACTGAGCAACCAGGTTGTTTTGAAACCGAAATAGAACAGTTTGCTGAAACACTGAATGGCTGGATCATCGCAGATGAAGCTTTGCAAGAACTTGTTGAACTTATCTATCAGCAGGTAGAGTATTCTGTCTTATAAGATGGCTATTATGCCTCTGTTACCTAGTGTCCAAGATATGCATGCTAGTATTATTTGTTACATAGTTGTATCAATGTAGTATTTTAATAGTATTTTAAGGATTTTTTTTTTAACTTTTAGACTGAAACATAAAGGGAAGTATTTTGCTCAATAAACTGAAATGGTAGCTCAGATTTGGTATACCTGGATTGTATACATTTTTCCAGTTTACTCTGTTTCCTTTGTTGTGTCTATGTATCTCCTGGGTAACATACTACAATTGAAATTACAGCACTTAATTAAAGGAAGTTGTATTTTAATTGCTGTATTTATACAGTAAAGGTTGAAGAAACTGAGTTGTACATTTTTATTCTCTTGTGCAAAAAAAATTTCTTCATAATCCTAAGACTTTTCATTCCTTGGTAAATTCATACCTGTTGTACACATCTCCCTTTGGAAAATGCTTCTTCACTGAGAAGCATTTTTGTTTATTTGAAATATACCTATTTCAGAAGACCATAATTGGAGGAAAAGAAAGCTCATCTAAGGGTAACTAGGTCCAGTCCCATTGATGGCCATGGAAATGAGGACAGAAACCTTGAGCTGAACTCTGTACTAATTGGGGGAGCCATTGGAAAGAACAGCTTAATATGTGTTGCTTAGCAAATGAGCTGCTCTTACTGCCTTTTGGACTCACTGCAGAGAATGAAGCCATGCTTTTGGCTTGCTTTTTATTATGTTGAGTGTCTCACCCTTTCATGGGCTTGTTGCTTTCAAGTTCTACCTTGCAGACTTCTATTCAAGTGCAGATACCTGCAGAATGTTTTGATCCAGGGTTTGTAGAAGTGGAATGACTGGTTGGCCATTGTACAGAACTGTAGAGTCTCAGGTTTCTCATTATTATACAGAATTAATGCAAATTTAATTGAGATCGGTTTAGTTAGGCATGAAGATCACCTGTGTTGTGTTTGGCAGCATCATTTTCCCATCCTTTATTTGAACCCATGGAGGATAGTTACAAAAAAGAGGAAAATATTCCATATAACTTTATTGGAAGAAAAAAAGGGGAATTTATGCTATGTTCATCTTCTTGTATTTTAAATACATTGACTCTCATTTAATAGAAGTCTTTAATGTTGCCTCTTCCTCTCTCGCCATATTTAAAATCAAGTTCAGCATTGGGGTTTACTATGCCTTTCTCAATTGAGAAGCTCAGTGTTATCAGTCTGAAATTATGTGAAAAATAACATTAAATGCCAAAAAGATATACTAAGATCCAAAAGCGTCTAACTTTAGGTATGTTGTATGTCAGAACGGGATAGTGTTTAAATGAAGCCAACTACATTTATTTTTCTGTATTAAGCAAAGGCTCAAGTATTTGTTTCCTGGCTTATCACAAAGCAATGAAAATTGCTGAAATTTATAAGCGTCTGATTCAGTGATGTAAATTTAACCCAACTAAGCAGGTTTACAGAGGTTAGGTTTGTGAAGGAAAAATACTGAAATGAAGTAAACCCAAGTCTTGTACAGTCTTCCCTTCACCTATATATTAGGTATCTTAACCTGTGTATAACTATTAAGAACTGAAACTACACCTGAGAAATAATCTGAAATTCAAGTGCTGTTAGAGGAGACTTCAAATGAGTGAACAGTAATAAATTGCCGCCTCTTAAATTCTGATTTATCAGATTAAAACAAAAGAATTTTTTAGACAATATCATTGCTACCATCTGTTTCTAGATGACAAAAGTGTAAATGTTCAACAATAGAAGGACTTATTTTAGGAAAAAATGGAGCCATCAAGAGTCATTAACTGTAACTATACCGTTCTAACCTCTGATTCAGGAGATTACTATTCTGCAGATTGCTGGAGCATGTATGGGAGAAAGTATTTCTCTTTACTTGCCATGTTCTTATATGCCTTCCTTGGGTTTTAACCATGCCCAGAAAGAGATTCTGGAATAAATAGCTCATAGACTGAATGACGGCAACTTTTAATGATGTTATTTGAATGTACTCCTTGCTCCGTGAGAGAGTATGTGTTCTTGATAGAGTGTCTTAATGTCCACTGTTGATTGTGGGTTTTTTGTGTATAAGCAGTTTGTAAGTGACTTTGACACTTTTTGGTTGTAGGTCACAGTGCAGAAGTAGAGTTGAAGATACATGGCATAATGGTGATTGTTTTCTTAAAGCCACAAAATCGCAGTATAATGAACTTTTAAGTGCTGAAAAGCATGTAGCAAAATGTTGATGAAATACAGAAGTGAACATGGCAAACAGTAATTATTAATAATTAAACTTCTGCTCTTCAGTTGTCTGATCAACATTAAACACAGATTTCTAAAAAGCTTTTAAAATTATTTCCTGGTAGCCTAATCATTAGTTTTATGAATAATTTATTTTTCCATTTTTATTTTGGAAGGCCACATCTGTCGCAAACTTTTCGTACATGGGAGCACGGTTGTGTAACTATCTATCTCACCATCTAACCATTAGTCCACAAAGTGGGAACTTCCGACAGTTGTTACTTCAAAGGTCAGTATCAGTCCTTCTAACCCCGTGACTCTTCAGTTACATGTCTTTCTCTTTTGTATGTTAACTCTTCCTGTTGCATGCAAAGAGATATGTACTTAAAATGACAGTATAAATTGAGGAGTATTGAAGGACAGGTACATGCTGAGTATTGAACACCTACGTTATAAAATATTTTACTAATTTTAAGTATGAAAATAGGACTCCGTTTGGAGTTCTGTAGGCTCTCTTGAACTGAGTATATTAGACTGATCCCAAATAATAGTGCAAATTGGAAAGCTAATCTACTTTAAAAGTATGCTAAATGCACTTATATGTACTGTCCTTGTCCTTTGACTCTTGCCACTACTTGCTTCATTGTGTTTTTTTCTTTAGTGCTTGTTTTTTTGCCTGAAGTTGCTGTGGTAGGGTATATATACTGATTGGCTAAGTGACTTTGTATCTATGAAATAGACGTATAAAATCCAGAAGGATAAATTTCTTCAGTTTTCAGTTACTGCAGATTTATGGGGGCTTTAGTTTAATAGTGATTAGACTTTGTAGTTGACAAAAATGCAACATTATTTAAATATTTTTATTTCCTTTAAAATATTACTGCATGACATTTGAAGGAGTACTGCACTTGGATATTTCAAAGTTTTATAGAAATTAGCCTTTTGTTTTTTCCTTAAAGACATCTGACTTTCTAAGCTTCAGGTTTGCCTCTTATTTTAAAAGTTTTACTTAGTCCAGCTATGTTTAGGAGCAAAAGCATAATAAACGTTTACAGTAATGCATTTCAATGGTCTCTTTATCATGAGTGGTACCTCATGGCGTGTTGTGGTTTAACCTGGCAGGTAGCTAAACAGCTTGCAGCCCCTCACTCACTTCCCCCACCCTCCCAATGGGATAGGCAAGAGAGTTGGGGGTGGAAAAAATAAAATTCCTGGCTTGAGATAAAGATATTTTAATGGGACAAAAAAGAATGGGAAAATAATCACAGTGGTAAGGGAATTAGCATATAAAAAACAAGTCACACCATGCAATTGCTCACCACCCACGGATGTCCAGACGGTTCCTGAACAGCAGCCCCTGGCCAGCTTTATCCCTGGTTTATATGCTGAGCATGAGGCCACATGGGATGGAATATCCCTCTGGTCAGTTTGGCTCAGCTGTCCTGGCTGTGTCTCTCCTCTCCACAGCTTCCTGTGCCACCCCAGCCTCCTCGCTGGTGGGGTGAGAAGCAGAAAAGTCCTTGATGTAGTGTAAACACTGCAAAGCAACAGCTAAAACCAGGACATGCAGAAGCTGAAAATACTCATTTTTCTCTGGGTTTTTTTTTCTTTCAGAATTATCACTTTTGGTTTTTTAACTGTATATCTTACTGGAACATGAAAGAAAATCCCTGTGAATGCTGGATTTTCTGGTTCTTGATTTTGAAACAAACCCAATAGATAAAATTAATTTTAGCACGCTAAAGCCATGAATTTAAAGTTGCTTGTATTTTTCTTGCTAATATGGATTACACTGGGAAGTGGGAGAGTGTGTGCAGATAAACAACCTAACAATATGACCACAGAGAGGTCCTCATCTGTTTCTCAGCAAAGTTTCTACCTGGAATTTTGTATTTCAGCTCTTTAGATTCTTCCATTTCTCCACAATTCTTAATCCATTACACAACCATTGAGAATACGTTAGAATTTGTCTGGGTTTCCTTTTATCTCAAATATTTTTAAATTTTGTTTTTGGACTGTGTCCTGGGTTGTAAAACAATGTATTATTCTCCGCCATCTGCATCAGC